>ML779763.1:527408-548961 GCA_009831015.1 Picea engelmannii | reverse complement strand
GCGGTGTATAGTTGATGATGTTGGTACATATTGATGAGTCATTGTTGATGAGTGGTTGACACATGATTGGTATATACTTGGTACATGGTTGGATGCACTTGTTTATGGTACAGGTTGATTACAGGTTGTTTGGCACAGGTTGGAGCATGGTTGATGCTCTTGTTTATGGTACAGATTGATATCTGTTGAGGATTGTTGCCTCATCTCAGTTGGTGCTGAGAATGCAAGATGAGTCTTTCATATAGAGCTGGTGCTCTTGTAGAGTTGTACTCTATTCAGTTGTTGCTGATAAACCCCAAGGATTGTAGTCCGTAATAAAAAGAAAATTGTACATACATCTTGTGTTCTTTGTGTTCATTGTGGTGATGACTTGTTGATGATATATTGTTGATATATGTTGTTGATATGTGCTCACATTTAAATGGTTATAAATGACAACAATAGGTAATGAATAAATGTTGAATTCTAATTGATGAGTTTTTGTGCAAGAGGGAAGTTTTGGGAAAAAGAACCCCACACTCATTCACCCCCCCTCTAAGTGTGGTAGGTGTGTCCAACACTATGACCATTAACCCAGATTAAACTGTTGGGTTAAAAATTTACTCTACCCTAGGGCTATCTGACCAAGATTAGACAGTCTGGCCAGATTTATTCACTAATCTAACTTAGACACTTTGGCTAAGATTAAACTATTTAGCCGAATTCATTCACTACCCTATCAATATTCAAATTTAGAAAGAACTTGGTCATGCTTGAAAGGTATGGACCAAGTTACTATTATTGCATGGGGATTTTATTGCAATTCTTTTATGCCCTCTTTTTCTTTTCTTTTTTCTTTCTTTTCTCTTTTTTCTTTTCTTTTTATTTGCGGAATGAAAAATTATTTGTCAACAAAAAGACTAGAGACAGATAATATCCCAGTCACCAGTTGATCCTATAATTTATAGGGTGATAACAGGAACCTAAAGGCAAGATGTTCAAATCTTCCCTTGTGTTCAGTCCATTCATGTCCATAAGACACGACTTAACCATCTCATTAACTTTTCTTTTGGCTCCGGTAGACAACTACACCAACCAAGATTTTCCATGCTTGCTTCTTGGCAAATGCAAACTTTCCACCATCTTAGGATCTATATAACTGTGACTAGATCCTGAATCAATTAAAATAGCAATGGTTTGGTTGCTAATCATACCTTCCACTTCAATCATATGTAATTGATACTCTTCTTTCTTGTTGTCCAGGGCTGCATCGATCCTTGGTACATTTTTTCCGATGTCCTCCATTGTTTCAGCTTGTTGTACATTGTGGATAGTCTTGACCTTTTCACCTCTGTGAGGACAATCTCTGAACATATGATCTCCTTTACAAACCCAACATTAAATAGGTGGTTGCCTTGGCCTTTGACCCCCTGTCTCAATCGTTCTGGGCTCTCTAGAAGTTGGTTGTCCCTGAGGATTATTTCTGAAGAATGGTGGCTTAGTTACCTTCTTCCTATGATCCATCTTGAATTTATTTTTGTCTTCCCAAAATTTTTGGAAATTTGGCCTTGATTTTTTTTTATCATATAGGCATTTAGCTCGCCTTATGGTCTCCTCCAATGTGTTGGAATCATCATACTATATTTTGTCACTGATGAATGATGGAAATCCACTCAAATACCTTTGAATCTTAACTGTCGCATCCTTAATGAAAGAAACATATTTGAGCAGTTCTAAAAACCTTCTTTCATATTCATCAATGGTCATACTCCTGAGCTTGAGTTCAAATAACCCTTTTAGTTTCTTGTCATAATATCTCTTAGTCAAGTATTTATTTTCAAAATACTTCTTGAATTCCCTCAAAGTAACACTTTTCTCTTTAATGCGTTGCACCCGCACACGCTTATCCCACCACATGGATGCCTTTCCCTTGCGTTGATAGATGGAAATTCTACCTTCTGCATCAGAAGAATAATTATGGAATTGAAAATACTTTCTCATGTCCAACGGCCATGTCTCTGCATCTTCATCCTTCTTGTGCTCACCATCAAATGTAGGAGGTTTGATTTTGTTCATTTCTCCTCATAGGTCATCCACCCCAGGCCTCCTATGCTTCCTGACAGGGGATGGAGTTGAGTTGTTTTCCTTCTCATTGGAATGCCTCTAGGAGTGATGGTGATGTCTACTAACACTTCTTGTTCTTCTTTTCTCATCAGGAGGTCTGTGACTTCCAAATTTGCTTGAGCCACTCTCCTTATCCAATTTCTTTTATATTTTGTTCAAGCTCTGCATTAACTTCATGTAGAAGTCATCCTGCTACTCCTTGGCTCTCATAAGCCTTTCATTATCAACCTTATGGATTTGGAAATCCCTTTGTAACTTTTTAATGGTCTCTACCATATTCATGTTTTCATCCCTTCCTTCTCCATGTCCATTGGAGTTTGTTCCTTCAATGCCCAAATGGACGTCCATCCCTCTAATCTCATCCTCTTGACTGTAAGTCTTCTATGCCTCTTCCATTACTTTGGACTCTATGTTGATCCTGATCTGATCTAGTTGTTGTTGACTCTTGAAAATGTGTAGCCAATAAAACTTTGTCAGGCTAATTGTTTCAATAATTTCATGAAAAATATGAACCATTATGGTTCAATAATATATCATAACTCTTTCTTCTGATTTCCTGAAAAATTGAATGCCCAGATAAATTTTCTGGGTCGAAAAATATATTCCATTGTCCAAGACCTTTCCAATGCCTACTCCCATGCTCAATTCTGCGTCTCGAGTAGAAAGTTATGGTTATTTGAAAATTGCTCATTAATGTTTCTGTTAATTTTTCAACTTGACGCAACTCTGCGCTGCAATTCTGCATTTTTGCACCTAATCCATTGGATTTTTCGTAGGATCTCAATTGGGTTTCTTCATATACATATTTTGGACACTCTGTCTAAGCTTCAACTTTTTTTGGGTTCTGGGCTGCTAGTTACAGCATGCTGAAGTTTTAGGCCAATTTGTGTTTTTTGGTCTAGAATGCTACAGGTACCTTCTTTGTGATATTAAACACTTTTAACATGCCCATAAATTTAATTCAACCCTGGGAAATTATTCTATGGTTCAATATATTTTCATTGACTACTCCTGCACCTCAATTTGATTCCGAAGAAGAAATGTATAGCTTTTTGAAGTTAGATGGGTCTTAAATTTTACTCTCCATTGTTTGAGTTGTAACTTTCTCATAAAAGCTCTGTTTGACAAATCGTTTACACCAATAGAAAGATCTCTCTGAGCTATTTTATTTGATATGAATAAACAAAGTGTGTCTTTGAAGGCACACTTTGTTCTCGTGGTTTTTGAGTAGCTAAAAACATTATTAAGGCCCTCAAAAATGCGCTGCAAAAAGATGACGTTCGAACAGTATAAAATGTTGCGGAAATTCGTTGGTTTTCGACTGCTGTTCACCATCCAAACGAATTCTTGCACACAAATTTCAACCTGTACACCTATATTTAGCATGCACAACAACACCACAAGTTAAATCGTGCTTCGTGAACCTTTAACCACTATGCATCACTTCTCTGTTGCGTCAATAACTGTGCACTACTTTTGTGTCACGCGCCAATATCCACCGCGCCCAATTCTGGTTCTTTCACTATTACCCGTTGGGCACAATTTTTGTATCGCACGCTAATATTCTACACACATTTCACTCTACGCACTGCACCATGCAAAATTTTAGTGTGCCCCCACCGCACACCAATACTATGCACGCACCATTAACTAAATTGTCACGCGAAAACATTTACCCACATTGTGTGCGCATCAACCAAACTCCTTTGTGTTGTGCCAATACTATGCACACTACGTGCACCATTATTATGTTTGTGCACATCGTGCGCACTTATTATGCGTATGCACACTGCACAATGCTAAATTTAGCGCACTCACCTGCACACCAACATTTTCCACGTGACGCCAAAATTTAGCGCGTGCACCCGCACACCAACATTTTTTGCACGACGCTAAAATTTAGCATGCGCATCTGTACACTCACAATTTCCGTGCGGTGCCAAAATTTAGCGTGTGCACCAGCATGCCAATTTTTTTCCGTGCGACACCAAATTTTTACATATCACAAGCTCTTTACTACACATCATGTATTTTTAGTGTACCCACTTGTGCACATTCATTTTTATGCGCATCAATTCCTCGTGAATTCCGCTACAGAAATTGGGGCTTTTGCTTAACTTTTTCCCAAACTCTACCATAGACATTCTGCAACTATGAATTTTTTTCAATTTCACCCCAATAACACCAATTCAACCTCACTTGGTCGAATTCCTCCATTTTCTCATGAATTTAACAACAGAAATTGGGGCCTTTCCCAATTCTGCGTCATTGTTGTTACTTTTTACCATGGATGCTCTGCAACTTGAAATTTGGTCACTTCGAAATCAATCTTCTGTGAAATTTCGCTTCAACTCAACTTGCTCGGCCCATCCAGGCTTAGTGTTTGAAACTGAAGCTCTGATACCATATTGTAACGTGTCCGACCACCAAGGTCGGGCCATGATACACGAGATAATGCTTTCATTCTCTCTCTGGGGAACATACTATAACATACCCAACATCTAACTGAGTTCTGCCACATAAATTTTTCGAACTCTATGCAATTAAAATATATACACACAAAACTCTTGTGGATATATATATATAACCGTAAAGAAACAAATACATCTGTAAATGCATGGATTCACATTGAAATAACAATAAACGTATACATGCAGCATATATATGAAATACCCATAAATATACAGACAATTATAACCACACATAGGATAAACTCATAAAAACAAACACGTAAATAATAATGCAACATGTAAATTAATCACACAATTGACACTTATCTTGGTAAGAATGTCACCAACTACATGCAGACCTTCCATGAATCTTCCATCCTTAGACCACACTACTCATAACTTTCAGCAGTGGGTCACCCCTGATCTGGGACTAAACTCCACCTGGGTAAAGGGATTCCTAACCAGGATAATGGATCATACACAACAGGAAAGACTCTGTCATAGGTGCCAACTCAAACTAACAGCCTACAGTCCCTCATTCCCCACATGCATGTCCTGAAGATTTTTAGGTCCTATCAATATTGCCAACTGGGTCTATCTTTGACCACATTTTGGCTCTAAGTTTCAACTGTCAAGTGTAGAATACTCTGTTGTTTTATAACAGCCAACAATCCAAGAACTTCTTGTTGATTTGTTACGGTTATATTTGCGATTTTGGGTGCTCTAGCATGTAGTTTTAGTAACCAGAAATTAGCACATGCATACCAAAATAAATACAAAACACCTATAGATCTTTACAACTGAAAATAAACAGATATAAGAGACTAACACATGCATTTTTGTACACAGGTATTTTTGGTCAACATGACCCTGGATAAAATCCCCCCGGGGAAAACCAGTTTGGAATATATATGTATATATGAGGAAAGAAAAAGATGGAATACAACAAGTACAATATATGATGGAACCTGATACAATAGAAACTCGATTTGAGTTGATATATAAGCCCAAAACCTCCAAGTGCGCCCCAGAAAGGTGCGCCCCACATACAAGCTGGAAAATCCATTGAAACTGCTCCAACTACAAACTGTGAGCTCAGATTTGGAAACCCCTCCACAAGAATGAAGCTCCGTTGAATGGCCTTCCTCTGCAACAGATCTCACTACAATCTGATGGCTATAAGTCTTCCTACAACTGATGCGTCCCAATCTAGCAATGCTCCCTCCACAGAAGTAGAACCTCTCTCCTAAATAAACAAGGGTAGATGATGCAAGCCTCCCTCCATGATATCTAATGCCCAAGCTCAAGCATCCTCACAAAATTGACCTCATGCTCATCCTCGAAGAGCTCCTATCACAATGAATAAGAGAATAATGAATGTCTCCTTCACCCTTTGCACCCCTCATTGACATAGATAAGGAAACCTAAGATATGAATTGTGGAGATCATTTCATCTCCCATGTAATCAATGGTTGAGATATCCCCATAAATATCTAAATCAATAACCCACTTTGGGTTAAGTTTCCTATGTCAACTTCATGTCCCTAATTCATCCCCTTTGTGAATTAATAGTCACTTTTAGGCCAAAAATGACTAAATTTCACTTTAGACAAAGTCAAGGTTAAATTAGACAAAAGTACAAGGTACAAAGTTTAATGTCCATCCCACATGTGATAAGGAGATCACAAGCACATGGGGAACACCTCCCAAGGTACAAAACTCAACACTCCCTCTTACCGAGGAAGGTGTTCCTCACCAAGCCCATCTTGTCTCTGAAATAGACATGCTTTCCCCATGGTAGGGCCTTGGTGAGAATATCTACAACCTGGTCATCTGTAGATACATACTACAACTGAACTGCCCCTCTTTGAACCCAGTCATGAATGAAGTGGTGCCTGATCTCAATATGCTTTGAATGGTCATGAAACACAGGATTCTCATAGAGTTTGATACAACTCTGATTATCACAGTGAATGACAGTCGGCGACATCTCCTAACCAAATAAACCAACCAACATATTACAAAGCCAAATGGCCTTGCAACTAGCCTGACTAGCCGCCATATACTCTGCCTCAGCCGAACTCAAAGAAACTGACTTTTTCTTCCGGCTGAACCAAGAAACAAGTCCTGACCCCAAACTGAAGCAACACCCTGAGGTGCTTTTCCTGTCAGCAACACATCCTGCCCAGTCTGAATCTGTGTAGCCAACCAAACCGACTCCATATCCCCTGACATAGTCTAGGCCATAGTCCATTGTCCGAGCAACATATCTCAAGACGTGTTTTGTCCCAACCATGTGAACACTCCTCGACTCAACCATGTACTAACTGAGAGTGTTCACGACAAAACAAATATTTGGTCTGGTGTTATCTAGATACATGAGCGAACCGATCAACTGCCTGTATACTTTGGCATCCACCAACTGGCTATCTAAAGCACTAAGCTTCTTTTAGTTGGTGATCATAGGTGTAGACATGGGTCTACCATCCTCCATCTGAAACCTACTCAAAATATCTGCTACATACTTCCCCTTCCCGAGAAAGATGTGACCCTCCTCCTGCCATACCTCGATACTTGGAAAGTACTGCATCAAGCCGATATCACTCATCTCAAACTCTAATGCATGTCCTAGCTTGCACTCATCTATGAAATCCTCGGCTCTAGTAATGAATAAATAATCCACATACAAAATTATAATGAGCGTGTCCTCACTCCTAATGATGAAATAGATGTTCAGATCAACATCTCTCTTTTCTAAGCCCATCTGAAGAAAATAGTATCAATGCGTGAAGACCAAGCTCAGGGAGCTTGCTTCAAACCATATAGTGCCTTCCTTAGAAGACACACGTGATTCTCCATGTCACTCATCTCAAACCCATATGGATGCTCTATGTATACCTCCTCCTTAATAAATCCATTCAGAAATGCGGTTTTCACATCCATCTAGTGAATGAACCAACCCATATCTGCTGATATGGCAATGATAGTCCTGATAGAAGTGTATCTCGCACCTAGTGTGAAATTATTGTCATAATCGACTACCTAAATCTATGAGAAGCCTCGCACCACAAAATGGGCCTTGTGTTTCTCCACGCTACCATCTGCAACAATCTTGGTCTTGTAAAACCACTTGGAAGTCACAACTGACTTCCCCACTGGCCTCAGAACCACATACCATACATCATTTCACACAATGGAATCATACTCCTCTACCATGGCCTCTCTCCAAACCTGATGGTCCACTTCCCGCGCAAACATCGGTGGCTCAGTATCCCTTATACTCGTCACTAATGCCAAATATGCTCCTAATTTGACTGGTGGCCTGCTCTCTCTAATATATCTCTTGGTCTCCCCTACATTCTCCCTAGCCTCCTTCAGGGTCTCTTGAAATCATCTAGGTCTCCTCTTCCTTGAAGCGGTCAATGGAGAAGTAATGTCTCTCTGCCCAAGAGTGACTGCCTCAGGACTCGTCTCAACACTCTAAGATCTTGAAGTCTGTGCTCCCTCTGAAGTCTGTGCCCCATCAAACTAAACATGCTCTGACTATGACCCTGAAGCTGTGCATGGTGAGCCTGTCACCCCTGATACTGGTGTACTCGAAATCTGAGTTTGTGCTCCATCTGAGACTGCAATCGATGACTCTTCATCATCCTCAACTCCAACTCTCGACTCAAGAGATCTCGTAAAATCCCTATCCTCCTCAAATATGACATCTATGCTCACCACCACTCTCCTAAGTGGCGAAATGTAGATGTGATAGGATTTCGACACCTCTGAGTATCCAACTAGAATCCCCTATTGGGTTGTGGGGTCTACCTTGGTCCTCCTCTCTAAGGGGATATGAGAGAAAGTCAAGCACCCAAAGATCCTAATGTGCTCGACATTGGGCCTCCTACCAATGAAGGCCTCCTCAGGAGTCATCTTCCCTAATATCCTGTGGGGGCTCCTGTTCTGCAGGTAAACTACAGTAGCACATGCCTATGCCCATAAGTACAAAGGCAAACTCTGATCATGCAGCATGGATCTCATTGCACCAATAATGGCCCAGTTCTTCCTCTCAGCAACCCCATTCTGTTGGGGGTTGTAAGGTACGATCATCTATCTCCTGATGCCATGTTATACACAGAAGTCTATAAGCTGTCTCAAGGAATAATCTCCCCCGTTATCCGATCGCAAGACTTTGATCTTCTTTCCTGATTAGTTCTCCACAAGAGCTCTGAACTCTTGGAACCGTGTGAAGACCTCACTCTTGGCCTTCAAGAAATAGATCCAAGTATTCCTCAAGTAGTCATCATCGAATGTGATATAGTACTCAGAACCACTCAAGGACCTCTGAGTCATGGGCCCACACACGTCCATGTGTACTAAATCCAGTATCCCAGCTGATGTGGTGTCACTGCTGGGGAACTATGCCTTGGTAAACTTACCAAGCGCACACCCTCTACACACATCCTAATGCTCAATACTGATCAGTGGCACTACGGTCACAACATCTCTCAGTCCTCCAAGAGCCCCATGGTGTAGGTTGGCCATCCTGCGATGCCATAATTCACATATATGTTTGTTGTTGTCGCTACTAGCTGCCAATGCATGAAGTTGCTGAAAAAGTAATATGAACAGTTTCCCATCCCTCACTCCAATCACCTGTCCTGAGGCTAGTGAAGACCCCCGAGGATGAATCATTACCTCGGTGCCTCTGAATTTCACCTCAAGACCTCTATCCTAGAGGGTGGAAACTGAAATCAAATTCTTCTTCATCCCTGAGACATAAAGAACGTTCATGAATGATATAGGTAGCATGCCATCTCTCTAAAAGGAAACTATGTCAACCCCTGCAACTCTCACCACTCTATCATCTCCAAGAGAAATCTGAATCCTGACCTCGATGTCTCTGAGATCAGAAAAATGCTCTCAAATTCCAGTCATATGGCTCGAAGTCCCACTATCAATATACCAGATACTGGGTTCCGCCTCAACTGAAGTGAAGCATATGAGGAAATCGCACTCTCTCTAAAACTGTGTTTGAAAATGTCTCTCCTCTGTTGTAGTTGCGGTACCACCCTTCTTCTTCCTGTTCGGGCACTATCCAACATAGTGCCCAAACTTCTTACAAACAAAAAACTTCACTTTTCTCATATCTCTCCTCTGACCACTGCCATGACCACTGTTTCTCTCTCCTCCTCCACTCCCCTGTGGTGGGCCCCCAAACTTGGGACCCTGTCGACCCCCACGACCGACCTTCTTCTTGCCCTTTGTCCGAAGAGAAAGATCCTCCTCACCCTGACCAATATGTTGATGTTCTTGTTGCCGCTGTCCAAAAGCCTCGGCTACAAGCCTAATCTCCTCCTAGATGAATTCATCCCACATCCTCTCCCATGTAGGCATGACCTCCTTGGCAACTATGCCACATACAAATGGACCCCATGGTTTGGTGAAGCTATTTATAGCTTGCCTCACCAAAGAGATAGGATCAACAACCTCTCCGCCAACTCCAAGATCGTCTCGGATCTGAGTGTAACGGCCAAGGAATGAATTTACCGACTCATCCTTGAGCATGTGGATGCCCCTGAGTCGGTCATGAAGAACCATCTTCCGGTTCTCATTGGAGATCTCATACAACTTTCATAGAGATGCCCACATCTCATATGCACAAGTATTCCCCGTCAAATGGGTTATTATATAGTCATGAACTGCGTCACAAATAGTTATCTTCGCCTTGTTGTTCCTTTTCCTGAACTCTGCGACCAAGACGGGAGAAGTGACAGGAATGGGGGGAACAACTGCCTCGACTATATCCCATAGCTCGAGGTACCTTAAGACGAAGATCATCCTCACCTTCCAAGGCGACCAATTTCTAGCCCCCGCTAGCCTATCCTAAAATCACATCTGAGATGCTGACATCTCTGCCAAACTACAATCCCCAACTGATGCTCACACTGCCAAGGAAAACACTGTCTCACTCCTGTCAACACAGGTGTGAAAAGAGACAAGTGTAATATGACATCACTCCTAAAAAAGTAGGTGTGAAAAGAGGTCAAGTCAAATCAACCTCACTCCTACTGCGTAGGTGTGAAAAGAGACTGATGACAAGTATCCAAAACTGCCCAATTGTCCTCTACAAAAATCTGCCCTCTAACAACCACTGAATGAGTCAATGGTTCTCCTCAAAAATCTGCCAAGAAGATGTATATGACAACCAACAAAATGTTGTCCCTGTTGGGGTCCTATAATCATAGGTAACCTGACTTTTCAGTTGATGATTTGGTGTTTCTCTCGTGATGAGGAGGTCTGGCTCAGTTGATCCCATTTTCCCCTCCATCTATTTCGCCTGAACCTTCATCACCCTACTGCATCCTTCATCCACCTTTGCACCCTCACTCCCTTATCCATTCGTCCCATTGGCTACATCTCGCCCACCACCCATCCATAAATAAACAAACTTAGGCTAAATAGAACAATAGATTAATAATGTTAGCAATAAAATTAGTGTAGTTAGTTTAATCAAGATATGTTATACTAATTATTAATTAATTAATTAATTAATTAATAATTAAGTTAGTTGTTAAATTGGTAAGAAGGTTAGTGTTTATTAATTAAACATTTAATAAAACAAATACAAATTATAATAAACATACATATTAAAACACATAAATAATAAACAAACAATAAATAAAAAATGCATATAAATTAAAACAATTAAAATATAATACAAATAAAACAAATTATAAAAACACAAAACAATAAACGAAACTTAATATAAAAGAAAAATACATATAAAACAATAAAACAAAACGTAAACCAAATAACAAAATATAAAAATAAAAACTAAAACTAAAAAAAAAGACAACACATTAATAAAACAACATATCCTAAGTCTAAACATCACATCACATCCCACATAAACTCAAATCAACGGTCATAAAAAATTATGGATCCCCCCTTGCCATCTGAAGTTTAACAAGAGGGGGGGGGGGGGGGGTCTAGAATGAAGTAGTTTGTTAAAACCACTCCCAGATAGGTGTCAGCTGCACAAACCAACAGATGCCCCCCCCCCTAAAACCACTTACCACCTTAGGGGGGTCCGAAATACCACCCTTCCCCAAAAACACCGCTTTCGCAGTGTTTTCAACCAGTCGTTTTCCGAAGGCGTTTTTGGGAAAACGAAGATGACTTTTAAAAAACCAAAATAGGTTTTTGTTCAGAATGGGCTGAAGAAAAAAACCCTCTCTCATTTTTATCACAAGTACCACGAATAGAGAGAGTCAAAGCCATCTTCGAGCCCATTTTTCCGGTTTTTCATTTTTCTGTTACAGTCCTCATTTTGCGGGAGATGTTTCGGCGAGATGGAGGCGAATTTGGAGAAACCAAATGAGGGTTTTGTCCAAAACATGCCCATATACAATAACCGCCTTCCTTTTTTCCCAAGGTGTTAACATTAAAGAGAAACAAATGTCTGTGCGGACCCCTTTTTTGCAGAAGTTCAGCCCGTTTTTATGGCGGACAGTTCTAGATTTTTGGGGATTTGTTGTTATTTTTGGCCAAGGTGGTTGAATCCGACTTCCTAAACTTGAGGGGGAATCTCTCATATTTATTGATGTGGTTTTGATGTAAAATTTTGTTGATGCTTGCACCTAGAAAGGTTGTTCTCTGTAATTGTTTTTAGATCCACCAATAATACAAAGGCATTGATGCACAAGATTCTCGTGTCTGGACATTGGTGATGTTTTTCTTGCTATGTTAATGTTTTCTTACTCTGTTATCACCTTGTTTTCTAATTATAACTATTAAAAGGAAGTTAAAGAACATAATTTACCTCGTGTACTCTGTATCTAGCCTTTTATCAGTCTGCATGTTATTCTTCTGATTTTGAGTAAAAGAAATTCTTGAATTCTTCTTTACTTAAATTAACCTTTTACCTATTCTATCTTTCCATCACATTTTATCTTAATTGATCCAATATCTTGACTATCTTGCCCTGTGAAGAAGCCTTTTAAAAGTTGTTTATCTGACCTTAATTTTTAACACAGACCCCATAGCCCAATGGGATTCTAAAGAAGTCATTTAGCCAAACACCTCAAATAAAAAACAAACCCTATTCTTCATAGCTAGCCTAATATCTATTCAAACAAATCTAAATTTGACAGAGAGATCCCTCTCTGAGTCTTGGAGGGATAGATCCAAGACTCAAAGTAATTTTGATGTTGCCTCTATGGTTGCCTTCACAGCCTTGGGAAAATTACAGAGTGATAACAGAATGGTGACCATACTAGGGACTTTCCCCAATAGTACACTTCAAAGTTCCAGATCTGATCACTGATGGTGGACAAGGACTAGACACAAGAAGGATGAGATCTTTAACCTGGTGACTCCAATCAGTTCCAGATAGTGCCAACTCAAAGACTCCACTGGAGGAAGAATCTGAAGCATCACCAAGCAGCCTAGAAAGACCAGGTACTCGAGCTCAAATTGTATTCATGATATTATTGGATTCATCTGCAATTACTTTCTCTCTTATCATGATCCTGGTCCAGAGTATATTGTTTAAGATGAGGATGATCTTTTTCAACCTGAAGAGCCTCAAGAGACCAAGCCCCAAATTGTAGATCATGTGCATTCTGATGCACCTGTAGAAATCCTAGTGAGACATAAGCCTCATGTTTTATCTCCTACTCTTTCTAAACCTTCATATGGTTGTAAGCCTCTTGCTTCACCTCCTATACCTGAAAAAATCCCAGACAAATACAAGCCTCTACATTTGCCGCCTTTTCTCCATGACCTCCCTGTCAATTACACCAATAATCTACCCAGGTTTGATGGAGAGAATGTCAATATTACTGTTGAAAAACACATCCAGAGGTTTGAAGATTTCCTTGACCTTTATGAGGTTGAAGATGACGATGTCTATATCAGGATGTTTTCCTTGTCTTTGCAAGGTAAAGTTAAAAAATGGTTTAAAAATCTCCCAGCTGCAAGAATTATCAATTTCCATCAGTTCTTGCAAGTTTTCTTGGACCGATGGGTGATCATGGGAAATATATTTCTCATCCTAAAAGAGTATGAACATTTGAAAAGACAGCTAGGGGAGATAGTACATCAGTTTTCAACAAGATTCAATAAGGTATATCATGCAACACCTGTTGATATAAGGCCACCCCCAGGATCAACTCACTTGCATTACCCAGATGCCTTCGATCCTGAGATGACATTCCAATTAAGAAAAAGGAACATTGCAACCCTTGAAGAAATGAAAAAGATTGTGGTTGATGTGGAAGATAACTTGCTAGACAGAAGGGCAAAGTTAGAGGAAGAAGAAAAAGATAGAACAAAAAATGAACAGATGACATCTTCAAAAGTGAAACTAGATGTTCTAGCCAACACTATAAGAGAGATGATGCAAGAGATTAGCAGGAAAGATGAGCTTGTTGTTCGAAGATTTTATGTTCCATTAGTTCTAGAATAGACAAGGATCAATGTTCCCAAACACTTTGTAGCCCAGGCTCAGTATTCTGAACCACCAAAGGATTATTTCATGTATTCAATTCACAATATAGTCGAAGATTAAGTTCAAAATCAGAAGATGGAGGAAGATTCTCCTGATATGATATGCATGTTCAATGGCATTTCATCCATGGATGATTCACCCAAGCTTGATTGGTACAATGATGATTACACCACATTGGATTTCTCAAATAAATCAGCCACATATGATTGGGAGGAAGAAGATCATTTGCAATCCCAGCAGGACAATCAATCTGTACGTGGAAATTATGACATCAATGATCAAAGTGAAAAAAAATTCAGAGTAAGGGAAAAATCTTTGCCCTTATGTTTCTCATCTTTTCAATTTATGAAAAGAAACTCTAGGCAAGTTATAAATAGCGAATACAAAAAAAATTATGATGAGTTTGTAGAGGATGTCATTGATGACATGGGATCTGCTTTAGACCCAAAATCACAGTCACTAATTTCCCTTGAGTTTCAAAGTCCAGATGTAAGTCCAGAACTCGAAACAAGATTTGAATCAGTGGAATGTAATTATGTACCATTAGATTATAATTCATTTCAAATTTTGAAGGAGACTCTTGAACAAGTGTTGAAAGATAAACACATAAAAAGTCAGGAAATTTCATTTGAATCGATGCAACAATCTTGTCATTCTTTTCAGGATCCAATAGTTGATTGGTTGGATGACCTGTGTGGTCAAAATAATTCTTCATTCACCATTCATGAGATGAAAAGTTGTTATGATCTTGACATGGTCAAGCAATCAACTTCATAATCTAGTTCATCAACAGTCTTACTGCTAAACCTGTCAAAAAATTTGCAACCATATCAACCATTGCATGAGGATGAAAATAACATAGATACAATGTTAGATCATGTTACTGACTTGGATAATTTTAAAAATCAAGAAACAAGTCAGTTATACCTTGATCCTATAGTCACCTATATGGAGAAATGTTTCACTACAGATCCCCAATCTATCTCTGACATTACTTTTGTTCTTCAAGATTGTCGAGGTCTTTGTTGTAAAGATAAATCATGTTTTCAGCAGTGGCCAATACACTTTGCAGTTTTGAATCTATGGGTAAAAGGTCAAGCTGCCTTTTTAACTGTGCTAACAAGCAATCAAGCAGTCCTCTGGTCTCATCAACTACTTGATTGGCTTCATTGGCATTTTTGTATTATTTGATTTAGCATGATTTTCAGCAGTATAGGGTAGGTAGGAGAGTACGAATAAGCTCAGCATTCTGAGCATTTCTTTTCCAGCAGTTTCATTTTGATGTGGTCTCAATTGAAAGATCAACACAGGTACACGTTGCAGAATAATATTTTGGGATCAAACATATGAATAAAGCACTGGTCTGCATGTTCAGAGTTCATTGGTTCTTGACACCTCCTGAAAGAGCTGCCATCCCCGGGTGGAGCCTATGTTGGGGTCCTATAATCATAGGTAACCTGACTTTTCAGTTGATGATTTGGCGTTTCTCTCGTGATGACGAAGTCTGGCTCGGTTGATCCCATTTTCCCCTCCATCCATTTCACCCGACCCTTCATCACCCTACTGCATCCTTCATCCACCTCTACACCCTCACTCCCTTATCCATTCATCCCATTGGCTACATCTCGCCCGCCACCCATCCATGAATACACAAACTTAGGCTAAAAAGAACAATAGATTAATAATGTTAGCAATAAAATTAGTGTAGTTAGTTTAATCAAGATATGTTAGACTAATTATTAATTAATTAATTAATAATTAAGTTAGTTGTTAAATTAGTAATAAGGTTAGTGTTTACTAATTAAACATTTAATAAAACAAATACAAATTATAATAAACATACATATTAAAACATATAAATAATAAACAAACATCAAATAAAAAATGCATATAAATTAAAACAATTAAAATATAATACAAATAAAATAAATTATAAAAACACAAAACACAAAACAATAAACGAAACTTAATATAAAACAAAAATACATATAAAAAAATAAAACAAAACGTAAACCAAATAACAAAATATAAAAATAAAAACTAAAACTAAAAAAAAAACAACACATTAATAAAACAACATATCCTAAATCTAAACATCACATCACATCCCACATAAACTTAAATCAACGGTAATAAAAAATTCTGAACCCCCCCTTGCCATCCGAAGTTTAACGAGAAGGGGGGGTGGGGAGGGGGGGAGGGGGGGGTCCAGAATGAAGTAGTTTGCTAAAACCACTCCCGGATAGGTGTCAAATCCACAAGCCAACGAACCCCCCCCTCCTAAAAGCACTTACAACCTCAGGGGGGGTTCAAAATACCACCCTTCCCCCAAAAAACCGCTTTCACAGCGTTTTCAACCAGTCGTTTTCCAAAGGCGTTTCTAGGAAAACGAAGATGAATTTTAAAAAACCAAAAGAGATTTTCGTTCATCACGGGATGAAGAACAAAAACCCCTCTCATTTTTTGCACAGGTGCTAAGAGCAGGGAGAATCAAAGCCATCTTCAAGCCTCATTTTTCCATTTTTTCATTTTTCTGTTACAGTCCTGATTTTACAGGAGATGTTTCGACGAGCTTGAAGTGAATTTGGTGAAACCAAAGGATATGTTTGTCCAGCACATGCCCATATACAATAACCTCCTTCATTTTTTTCCCAGGTGTCATCATTGAATGGAAACAGATGTCTGTGCGGACCCCTTTTTTGCAGAAGTTTGGCCCGCTTTTATGGTGGACAATTCCATATTTTTGGGGATTTGTTGCTATTTTTGGCCGAGGTGGTTGAATCCGACTTGCTAAACTTGAGGGGGAATATCTCATATTTATTGATGTGGTTTTAATGTAAAAGGTTGTTGATCCTTGCACCCAGAAAGGTTGTTCTCTGTAATTTTTTTTAGATCCACCAATAATACAAAGGAATTGATGCACAAGATTCTTGTGTTTGGACATTGGTGATGTTTTTCTTGCTATGTTAATGTTTTCTTACTCTTTTATCACCTTGTTTTCTAATTCTAACTGTCAAAAGGAAGTTAAAGAAGATAATTTACCCCATGTACTCTGTATCTAGCCTTTTATCAGTCTGCATGTTATTCTTTTGATTTTGAGTTAAAGAAATTCTTGAATGTTTCTTTACTTAAATGAAATTCTAACCTTTTCTATATTTCCATCACATTTTATCTTAATCGATCCAGTATATTGACTATCTCGCCCTGTGAAGAAGCCTTTTAAAATTTGTTTATCTGACCTTAAGTTTTAACACATACCCCATAGTCCAATGGGATTCTAAAGAAGTCATTCAGCCAAACACCTCAAATAAAAAACAAACCCTATTCTGCATAGCTAGCCTAATATCTATTCAAACAAATCTAAATTTGACAAAGAGATCCCTCTCTGAGTTTGGAGGGATATATCCAAGACTCGAAGTGGTTTTGATGTTTCCTCTGTGACTACCTCCACAGCCTTGGGTAAATTACAGATTGATAACAGTCCCAACTGCTCAAAATTTCAACCACCTTAGCTCTGATACCATGAAGATTTTTAGGTTATATCAAGCTTGTCAACTGGGTCTTTCTTTTACAATAGTTTGGCTCTAAGTTTCAATTGTTAAGTGTAGAATATTTTTTTGTTTTATAACAACCAACAGTCCAAGAACTTCTTGTTGATTTGTTACGGTTATATTTGCAATTTTGGGTCCTCTAGCATGTAGTTTTAGTAACCAGAACTTAGCACATGCATACCAAAATAAATACAACACACCTATAGATATTTACAATTGAAAATAAACATATCTAAGAGACTAACACATGCATTTTTGTACACAGGTATTTTTGGTCAACATGACCCTGGATAAAACCCCCCCGGGGAAAACCAGTTTGGAATATATATGTATATATGAGGAAATCAGAAGATGGAATACAACAAGTACCATATATGATGGAACCTGATACAATAGAAACTCAATCTGAGTTGATATACAAGCCTAAAACCTCCAAGTGAGCCCTAGAAAGGTGTGCCCCACATACAAGCTGGCAAATCCACTGAAACTGCTCCAACTGCAAACTATGAGCTCGGATATGGAAACCCCTCCATAGGAATGAAGCTCTGTTGAATGGACTCCCACTGAAACTGATCTCACTGTAATCTGATGGCTAGAAGTCCTCCTACAACTAATGTGCCCCAATCTAGCAATGCACCCTCCACATAAGTAGAACCTCTCTCCTAAATAAACAAGGGTAAATGATGCAATCCTCCCTCCATGAAAGCTAGGGCCCAAGCTCAAGCATCCTCACAAAATTGACCTCATGCTCATCCTCCAAGAGCTCCTCCCACAATGAACAAAAGAAGAATGAATGCCTCCTTCACCCTTTGTGCCCCTCTTTGACATGCATAAGGAAGCCCAAGATATGAATGGTGGAGATCATCTAATCTCCCATCTAATCAATGGTTGATATCTCCCCATAAATATCTAAATCAATAACCCACTTTGGGTTAAGTTTCCTACGTCAACTTTATGTCCCTAATTCACCCCTTTTGTGAATTAATAGTCACTTTTAGGCCAAAAATGACTAAATTTCACTTTAGACAAAGTCAAAGTGAAATTAGACAAAAGTACAAGGTACAAAGTGTAATTTACATCCCACGTGTGCTAAGGAGGTCACAAGCACATGGGGAACACCTCCCAAGGTACAAAATTCAACATGTCCCACCTCAGGAAGTGTGCCCCTTCTCTGCTCAACAGTCCTTCGGTTGTGCCACTTCCTTTTTGGGCTTCAACAACAGGCTGGACAGGAAGTCTCGGAGCCCTGTAGCTACAGTTTATCACCTTCATAAAATCAATTCCCCAACAATTTTCTCACCCAGAGAGAAATTCCTCACGGGCCTGACAACCCGCCTCTTCAATATCCCGCGGGCCTGACAACCCGCTTCTTCATTCCAACTCCCAAGTTAACCAACTACACAAAATATAATGGCCATGGATACAGGTTCAGGTACAGTCATGAAGATACCAAGGATAGCTCAATGGGTGTGTGAATTCTCCTGGATGATTGATTGGATGACTGAATGATGGTTGGATGATGGAAAGAATGATGGGAAATGAAGTAAGTCCCAACAATATGTATGTGTGTCCCCAACTTGACACTTGTCATGTTGGAAGATACTTTGGCCCACTTGTCCCCAACTTTGGAACTTAGGATAAAATAAATATCCATACTTTATGATTTAAGAAATATTAATATAATATTCCTTTTTGGCTTAAACTCCCTAGCTTAGCCCTTTTCCTTAACTTTTAGCCCCTCTCTTTCCCTAACTAGTGGAGTTTAGTCCCCCATCTCTTTTATCATGGTTGGTCTATGCACAACGATGTATTTTATATTAATGATGAGACATGTACAAAATAGGCGCACTAGCCTTAACATCTAGGCTCTCCGGCCTAATCATCATAAACGACTCACCAACCTATAAAATATAGCATATACACAAAGGCTCGTTGGCCTCAATATCACACTCACTTTAGATGTTGCACACAGTATCCTGGAATGTGCACACTTCCTCATTTTACTGCGCAGTACATGCGCACACTATGCCATGAAAGGTGCATATATAAATGATATCAAATAACTCACGAGCTTAAGTACATTTGCATTTACATTTACAATTGGGTTCGGCCTAGGGATATTACACAAGGGCACCATAATGTCCACTAGAAACATGACAATGGAGATCAGGGTCACCCACTTGGAAACAAGGATCTCTAATATAAAAACCCAAGTTTCTAAGATTGAAAAGCTGCAAGAAAAGGTCTATAAGAGTTATATCATGCAAATAGATATTTCTACCACCAATATACAGTCTATCCTTGGGATCCTTTAAGGAGGAGAATTGTGGTAAGTACAATTGAGGTTGTAGGCTAGTTGTGAATCATTGGTGGGAGGTGGGCATCACAAGGGGACACCCTTTTTGGATTGTCAACACCATACATCACATAGATTTCTTAGTTTGATTTGAACAAATTCATTACTTTTTCCCAACATACTAGGTTACCTAAATGGAACACTATCTTTCCCTCCTTGATATTAATAATAGATTACCTAAATGGAACACTGCCTTTCCCTCCTTGATATTAATAACAGGTTACCTAAATGGAACATTATCTTTCCCTCGATATTAATAACAGTTTACCTAAAATTTCATTACTTTTTCCCAACATACTAGGTTACCTAAATGGAACACTACCTTTCCCTCCTTGATATTAATAACAGGTTACCTAAATGGAACACTATCTTTCCCTCAATATTAATAGCAGGTTACCTAAATGGAACACTACCTTTGCCTCCTTGATATTGATAATAACTTGATGAAACTCATTGTTAGTATATTCTATTTAAATCTTAAGTTTTAGTAATGATGACAATGGGGTGCATATGTATCGAGATGCTTCTCCACATAATTTGACCCATAAGCCAATCCCAAAGTAATCAAATTAAAGATACTATATTTCTCATTGAGAATTCTGAGTTGAAATTTTCCATGTGACCAACTCATATGAACAATCCCAAAGCATTAAAATTAAAGATAATCCTAGAATCTCATTGGCAATTTGCTCAATTTTTCATGTGCCTCCCTTTGAAGGGAGGATTTCCAAGAGAAGCTAACTTGGAGACTAAGGAATCAAAATGGGTACCTACCTATTTGAGTATAATAAACTTTAAGGGTGAAGACATATAAAAACTTATGTGAATGGCCTCCGCGTTTATTCTATTTATGTAGATTAGACTCCACCAGCGATTAAATCTGGAATCTTCTGATGTCGTTTAGTTTCCCGTGAGGGGATAAATGGTCACCATCAGGCCTGGAATTTGACGGGTTGTAGCCCATTTTTTACCTCTCAGCCCGTATTTGACAGTGGGCAATAAAATTTACACGTCATCACTGACTGGCATGAGAATTGTCTACCTGTCAGTTTGACGTGTAACTGCCTCCAATGCCCGTCAAAATCTCTAGTAGGTATACAGGCTAAATAATAGGGCTAAGTAGTAGGGCTAGGTAGTGATTCGAGCGTATAATCCGACTGTAGATTCGAGTGATTCAATGGCACGAGCGTATAATCTGACTGTATATTCGAGTGATTTGAAATCGAAGGTATAAAATCCGGTCCTCCGATAACCGGAAATCGACAATCAAATTAAAAATGACTGATTTAGTTTAGTGCTGGAAAGTCATGCAAGCTCCTTAAAAATGTCTCTTTTGCTGTTGGACAGTCCACGTAATTCCTTGACAAGCGCTTGACTTGGGATATTAAGTCACCAAAAAGACAAGGATCGATTAAACTCGGAGGCGACGGGACACAGGAGCTTCCCCGATTGTGTTGCAGTCGATCCATTGAATTAATCAATTTTAAATTTGATTACGTAGTTGTCAATTCAAAGTTGGATATTAAAATACTCCTGTAGCTTCCCGTATTCCCACATCTCGACCATTTATTTATTTATTCTAAAACTTGAT
>ML779763.1:486966-520365 GCA_009831015.1 Picea engelmannii | reverse complement strand
AATTTTGATGATTTGAATAGGAAAATACAAGGTGAGTTAAATTGGTATTGTTGTTTTTATGGTTTAGGGATTTATCATTTAAATTTTTAAATAAAGAATTCTAATTGGTGTTCATTGTTGTTGTTACAGCTTTTTGTTTTACCACTGTTCAGTGCGTTCCATAATGTTTGAGCTTATAACCATTTGCTCGGATGCCACATTTAGAGATATACTCAATTTTGAATGTTTGAGCTTATAACCATTTGCTCGGATGCCACATTTAGAGATATACTCAATTTTGAGGTCACCTTGAGGATGAAGGTGTTGCATTTGAAATGTTTCTTTCGTAAAATCTGAAGATGAAGGTGTTGCATTTAAAATATTTCTTTTGTAAAATCTCACTGAAATGATTACTCTTTAAAAGAAAATTTTGGAGTACAGTGTGTACTATGTAATATTCAACAATGCTTCATTTTGATAATACAAGTTACGAATTATTAATGTTGATTTAATTATTAATGTTTTTGTTGAGTGTGTTTTGGATTATTTTTTATTATAGAAAATTGTATGTTCAGCATGAAAATTAACATATAACATAAAAAAAAATTGACACTTATAAATCTACATAAAACTTAAAATGACAGGTATGAAAAACGAACACCTGTCATTAAATTTGCACTTGACAGGTAAAGTAAATTTGAAATTCCAGGCCTGGTCACCATATTATCCTCTATTTAAATAATATAATTTAAATTTGGTTGGGAAACGTAGATAATTGAAATAACAATTTCAACCATTCAAAGTCCACGCGATTCTAGATGCCGGCAGATACGGCGCGATTTCAAATACCCCGTATCAAACGCTCATCTAACGGCTTCCTTGGCGCTTCCTTGCCGCGTGGGGCGGAGTGGGTCAACAAAAAACTAAAGCCATTCCACACGGCGATTTCTGACATTCCACTTGTTGTTATTCTGTTGCCATCCCTAACTGAGGCGCAGACGATTATTAATACGCGCGACTCTCAACCCTCGCCTCCTGCAAATTCTGTGTTCTCACATCTCTCAGTCCTTTCTTGTCGAGTGTTTGAATCTCAAACAAGAAAGATTGCCGCTTCGAATTTGGGTTTGAGATTCAGATTCGCTCGGCAGGAATTGTGCTTAGGGTTTGACATTTTCCGCATCAATTATCAATTAGCAGTAACAGGCGTGTTGTGAGCGTGAGCAAGAATGGCAGGCGCAGGCAATTACGCATCTTCAGCTCTCTTGGCTGTTGTGATGATAATGGCAGGAGGAGCAGCAGCAGCAGCAACAGATGTGACTGCACCAGCTCCCAGTCCGACAATGGATGCAGGCGCTGCTTCAATGGCCGTCGTTCCCACTTTATTCTCAGCCCTGATAGTCTCATTCACCCCCTTCTTGGCCTCTCGATTTTACTGAGATCTATTGCGGCTGCTCTTTGGTTCTTCGTTTTTATGATTAGGGAGAGCCGGCCATTATTTTCTTCTGATATATATCTTTATGTATGCCACATTATAGGTGTGGATTCTGTCGAAAGTATTCTTTTCTGGAAGAGAGACACAATATTTTGTATCAGGTTCCCCTATTTATTACTTCATTGTTGGACCATATAGGAAATAGAGGGATCTCTTCACGGTCCTTGCTATTGTATGTGCAATCAATAAAATCTTTTTTCAACAATCTTCGATTGAGCAGATTACTATAGCGTGGACAGATTTAGGGTTTCTGATGTTTTAGTGCTATTTATAAATTTCTTTGAGCAGTATGGTGTTATTTGTGGAGACTACTTTCTATTTGAATGAGTGCAAACATGCTATTCATTTCAATGGGAGTAGGGTGAATCAATTTATGGATCTTTCCCTTTCCCCACTGAAAGTTGAATCCTTTTCAACATAATGTTGCGTTTTTCATTTTGTTTTACGGGAGTGACTGCACATTGTCTGAAACGGTTTTTGTTTTACGGGAGGGTTGAGAGTGCCTAATGGATGGTCTACTGAGGTCTACTTTAGAAATTAAATATAATTATGGTCCAACCCACCTCTATATCGACGATTTAAATGCAGACTGTCAATATCGCTATCAGGCTGCCTGTGCATCTCGCTCTACCTGGTTCCATGTGACATCTAAACTCCATTTCTGTTCAGGAACCGCAATTTACACGTGTTAATACAGAACGGCAAGGACGACAATGGGTGGGTGAGTCCAGGGGTTAAATCTTTTACGATGTTTTTTTTAATTGTCTCTGCATGAAGTTTGATATCAATTAGATAATATATTGTATATGTTTTTCTTAATTTTCCCGGTGAATATAAGAGCAAGAAAAGTTCCAATCCACAATGTGTCAGATAATATATTGTATATTGTTTTGATAATTTTTCTTGTGAATATAAGAGCAAGAGAAGTTGTAATCGACAATTCATTGTTGAAAATGTGTTTGAGTAGTTGAAATCCACAGTTCATTTGATTTACAATAGAGTGTATTATCAATCAAGTGTGAAACCTCCATTGATTTGGGAATTCTGTATATCATTTGGAATTTTGAGATTTGTTGTTCAGGTTGACAGTGAACTCACCTTGCACACTTGTAACAGAAGAGGAGTTTTGGTTTTTGGCATTATTTCTTTATAAAGTGTTTTTTGCAATCAAACTTACATTGATTTGGGAATTCTGTATATCATTTGGAATTTTGAGATCATTTGGAATTTTGAGATTTGTTGTTCAGGTTGACAGTGAACTCACCTTGCACACTTGTAACAGAACAGTGAACTCACCTTGCACACTTGTAACAGAAGAGGAGTTTTGGTTTTTACATTGATTTGGGAATTCTGTATATCATTTGGAATTTTGAGATCATTTGGAATTTTGAGATTTGTTGTTCAGGTTGACAGTGAACTCACCTTGCACACTTGTAACAGAACAGTGAACTCACCTTGCACACTTGTAACAGAAGAGGAGTTTTGGTTTTTGGCATTATTTCTTTATGAAGTGTTTTTTACAATAAAAAACTTGTAACAGAAGAGGAGTTTTGGTTTTTGGCATTATTTCTTTATGAAGTGTTTTTTACAATAAAAAAATTTATTATTTCTTTTATGAAGTGTTTTTTGCAATAAAATTTTTTATTTATGTAATTATCACAACTTTGTAGATTGCATTAGCAGATTGATTGGTTTTATTTATTGGACTTTGTAGATTGCATTAGCAGATTGATTGGTTTTATTTATTGGAGAGTAGTTCAATTTTAATTGTATTAACTATAAGTTCTTCAATTACTAATTAATAATTCTAACTAAACATATTACTAATTGGTTTTGACTTTTTTATAAGTTTAGTATTTAGTATTGATGTATATTCATAATATTAAGTAAAGATTTTGTATAAAATTTTTATGTGTTACACATTTTATTTTGGTAGACATTATTATAGTGTCAAATAAACACAAAACTATTATGAAATTGCATTTAACATAGCATCATTAAACTATGAAAATTTATATAAAATATTTGATATGATGTATTCTACATCAATATGGAATACAACACTCTTAAAAAAAAAAAAAAAAAAAAAAATCCTTAAATATTTAATATTTTTCTTGGATTAACATGTTTCCAAATTTCATATACTCTATCAGATTTCACCATTAATGAATCAAGCCCGTAGTTCCATTGCATAAGGCATCTACATAGAGACTTGCTATACTTTATGGATGATTGAATTGGCATTAAAAACCAGTAAAACAAGTTTATCAATGATTCAATTGGCATTAACAACTAGTAAATCATGTTGCATGGTAAAGAAACATATGCCAATCCCCATGGTTCTAGTGCCTTGTGTGTTTTATAGACTATACATTTCATAATTATTTATTCTTCATGTTTTGTCTTGTTCCCCTTGAAATTGTTCAACACATTCTTCATTATAACTTTTTATATCTAAGTCTTTATTCAAATCAAAATTATGCTTCTCTTTATTAGGGGATGAAACTTGTGATGTAGTAAACCATCCAAATAGAAGATTGGTTCTTTTTTCTTTGAGATATTGGATAAAGTCTTTTTGATTTCATGACTGTGGACCAAAATGTTATAAAATATACAATATTATATACAAATGAAACTTGTGATGTAGTAGACCAACCAAATAGAAGGTTGGTTCTTTTTTCTTTTAGATATTGGATAATTTTTTTTTGATTTCATGATTTTGGGCCAAAATATTATAAAATCTACAATTTTATATGCAAAAACTATTTAGTTCTTTTTTCTGTTAGATATTGGATAAAAAATTTTTGATTTCATGATTTTGGGCCAAAATATTATAAAATCTACAATGTTATATGCAAAAAACTTAAGGGAAATCAAACCCATGATCAAAATGTTAGTATGGTCAGTGTGAATTAGAATTATCATGGCTTTAAAAGGTTTCAATTGATGATAGAATTCAAAATCTATACATTTTCATAAGGAAGGTAGAAGGTCATACTTATGTTGCTTAAATGAATTATGCAGATGGATTGAGTAGTGAAAAAAACTATTATCGTATTTGGATTACACACACACAATTTTTCAAATAAAAAATAATGTTAACTAAATTTCAATGGTTGAATTGTCTTTCACCTTTTCTTCCATTATTTTGGGCATACAAAAAAGTAAAAAATCACGGAGAGTAGCAAAGGACAAATGCTTCCATATTATTTCTCATTCCAAGAATTTGAATTCCAAATACCAACCACGAGACTTGGCAAATTAACTAAATATTTCCATCATGCATGAAAATCAAACACCCATTGATTGACTTTAGAGTGTTATCTACTCATTATCATGTTGCAACAATAAAATGAAATTCACATCAACAGAATTGGATCCAGGTGATGATTATACATGCCATATTGCTTTCCATCCTACCCTACCAAGCATATATTATTGACACTAACAACTTCTATCACTCCATCCAAGAAACTAATTGTTTAAAATGGAAAATGCCTCTAAAATAATCACAACGAGAAGCCATTGCAATGCAGGTCATGAGTAACAATGACATAATGACAAGCTATAATATGAAATAACTTCATATAGACCTTATATCATTACATCAAGATAATGGTGAAAAAATGAGATTCAATCAAGATGATAAAGATTTTACTTACCTTGACCAAATTGAAGAGTACTTGACCCAATATTTTATTATACCCATTAGTTGCATCACAACCACAAGAACCATACCAAATATAACATATTGTAATGCTCAATTAACATGTATGTAAGAACAATGACCATAATGAACAACAAAATGGTTATATTTAAACCAATTTGAATTCAAGGGAATACCTATGAGGGAGTGGAGTACATAAATATCGATCTTGGAGCCATTGGGGAACTTTTTGAACCTTCATTACTTCATCAACTTTTTTTCCTATGTCACCATTGATAACAAGTGTATTTTGCAAGGATGGAAAGTAGATGAATTAGCAAGGGGGCTATGCATAGGAAATGGCTTGTAAATATGGAATGCACCAAATTAGGGTTAGTAGTGGAAGAAGGCATTGGTTGTTAATCATGCTCACGGACCCCAATTACCTTAATTTTTGTTAGGCAGTGTTGCCATATAGTATAGAGTTTAGATATGGAGCCAAAGTTTTACCAGGAAATACTGATACAGAGTAAAGAGTTTAGATATGGAGTCGATTTGAAGGAAATACTGATACAGAGTAAAGAGTTTAGATTTGGAGTCGATTTGAAGGAAGGAGTGAGTAATAATGGTAGGTGATAAATTTTCAAGACTCAAAGTTTCCTTGAATCACATAGGCTAATACCAACATGGACACATCACTTTCTTCCCAATTCACTATTTAATATGGAAATATGATATTTAATTTTTTTTCATTTGAATGTGTGTGTGGAGGGGGGGAAATTTTTCAACTAGACCATCAATTTGACAGTTTTGAGAATTAAGCATACTTCAATAATGACATGCTAATTTTAAAAGGCATATACATGATATCTAAACAAAGTAAAAATAGGTAAATACATGTCAAGTTTAACCCAAGTGAGTCTTATGCACTCTTACTAAGTATTAATGGTATATGTATTTATGTATATATCTATATATTATGTGTAATTGAATTGTATATATTAATGAGTTAATAAGTGGACACATTTAATCTTTTTGATGAGATATTTTTAAATAAATTTTCATTTTAAATGTATTAAATGTGGATAATATTTTTTTTTAGAAAAAATTGAATTTGTCTATTTATTAACTTATTAAATACATAATATGTCATAACTTATTTATGATATATTATGTATTTAATAAGTTGATGAACTACAACTAGGAGTAGTATTTGGTCTCATGTATGAGATTAAGACTAAATGCTACTAGAAAGCACATGAATCCACTAGAGGTAGCATCATCGATGACCACAAGGGAGACTAGATTTCTTGCAGATACTATCTAGGATGAAATTGCATTTTGTTCTTGGGGTAAGACCTAAAAATGTCTCTAATTGGCTAAGATTTTGTCTTCCTTAGACATAAGGAAATAGGTTAACGACCCAAAACCTAAAGGCATATGATAGGAGTGAAAGTCTACCCCATTATGGACCACTAGTGGATCATTTAAAGTGGTGTGGTTTTCTTTGAATGATGATAATGAGTCATTATGCATTTGTGAATCACAACCAGTGATGGTTTTCCTCAATATTGGTTGACAACTGAGTTATGATATGTTTTTCCACCTTTGAAGAAAAAGAAAAGTCATAACTTGGTGGAAAATGCTTGTTATAAGTGGGTATCCCCTCATTGTAAATTGACGATCACACAATTGTTTATAATAAAAGTGGGATAATATTTCTTTAACACGAATCTTTATAATAATAATATGGACTTTATATAAGAAAATTGATAGTTATTGAAGTGGGTGGTTTTAGAGCAGTTTTGGAATTTGATGGGAAAAATGCTTGTTACGAGTTGTTTTCCCTATCAAATACAATCAATATTTATGGTATATGGATGAGCAATTTTTCAACAATTCCATCAATTTGACAATTTTGAGAATTAAAAGGCCTATATATGATATCTAAATAAAGTAAAAACGGGTAAATACACGTAAGTTTAACCCCTTGAGTCTTATGCACATGTATTTTTGTGTATATCTATATATTATGTGTAATGGAATTGTGTATACATTAATGAGTTAATAAGTGGACACATTTAATCTTTTTAATGAGAAATTTTTAAATAAATTTTCATTTTAAATGTATTAAATGTGGAAAAGAATTTTTGTAAAAAGAGTTTAATCTGTCTATTTATTAATTTATTAAATGCATAATATGTCATAACTTGGTTATGATATATTATGTACTTAATAAGTTGATGAACATTTGGTCTCATGTACATGGTATTACGACTGAATGCTACTATAAAGAACATGAACATGACTCCACTAGAGGTAGCATTATTGATGACCACAAAGGAGATTAACTTTCTTGCAGGTATTATCTAGGTTGAAATTGCATTTTGGTCCTAGAGTAAGACCTAAAATTTCTTCTAATTGGCTAAGAGCTTGTCCTCCTCAAACATAAAGAAACAATTTAATGACCCAAAACCTAAAGGCATTTGTAGGAGTGGAAGTCTACTCCTTTATGGACCACCAATGGATAATCTCAGGTGGCGTGGTTTTCTTTGACTAACGATAATGAGTCATTCCTCATTTGTGAAACAAAACAAGTGATGGTGTTCCTCACTATTGGTTGGAAACTAAGTTATGATATGTTTTTCCATCTTCAAAGAAAAATAAAAGTCATAACTTGGTGCATAATGCTTGTTATAGGTGGATATCCCCTCATTATGGATCGAAAATCACACCATTTTTTATAATAAAAGTGAGATACTATTTTTTAACACAATTTTTTATAATAAAAATATAAGCTTTATATAAGAAATTAATAGTTATTGAAGTGGGTGGTTTTAGACCACTACTGGAATTTGATGGGAAAATTGCTTGTTACCAGGTGTTTTCCCTATCAAATACAACCAATATTTATAGTAGATGGTAAACAATAAAAAATCATCAAATTATTGTGGTTAGATTATTAAAACCGTCATTTTTGACAAGTGAAATAGAGGACTCATAAGGTTGATCACTTAGAAATTAAAAAATGCTAGCATATACTTCTACAAAAACAAAAAAAATAATCACGATGAGAATGAAATTGACATAATTTGTTTACATGATGTTATTCTCTTTTTGCGATGGTGGAAGGAGTTTTTCTCTATTTTATATGGAGAAAGTAGAAATTGAGTTGTTTTCCAACTTTTCCAATATGCCAATATTGGTTAGATAAATCCTTTCAAAACCTTCCTCCTACATCCACTAAACCAAATAGATAAACATATGCATGAATGAGGTGGAACTCATATTGGTGTAGATAAAGTCTTGCAAAACCTTCCTCCTACATTCACTAAACCAAATAGATAAACATACAGATGAATGAGGTGGAACTTTGATGTGTCACATTGATACAAATGAAATAGTACATATATAATTAAATCTATCAATCAATTAATCAATTAATCAATCATGTCATAAAAACATTGATGCTATTTGTGCTACTAAGAAGGTGATACAAATGGTCTTGACAATGGCCGACAAACAATTATGAAATCGTCATCGGATTAATGTTGAGTCCTCCTAGTTCAGACAATATCCACGATAAACAAGTATTGTCTACCTGAATATACACTTATTTGGATTGAATAATGGTTTCTCTTGGAACAATATTGGAAATACTTAGTTTGAGTGATTCAATTGGTCCTCCCAAGTTTTACTAAAACCCAATATATCATCCACATACATAATAAAAAATAAGTCAATAAATGGTATGAGAACTAAAGTGATCATTCTCATGCCCATCAATGAAAAGGGTATTAGTAAGAGGAAATGGGATCACCTATCATTCAAACAGTGATTTATGCAACTCGAAGGGTGCCTTCCATGTATATTCTAGATCACATGAGTAAAGACTTTTATTATTTGAAGTTGATTTATATGGTTGTTAATGCGGAAATGGATATTGGTTTGTGATGGTGATTATGTTCAAAATTTACTGGTCCATAAACATTCTCCAAGCATCATACTTATTTGGAACTAGAGTAGTGGTGGATCCACAATGCAATGAGTTGGGTTGAATATGATCCTTATCCAATTACTCCTACATCTACCTATTAATCTCTTGGTTTTCGAACAATGAAGTCATGTATAATGTCTCATTGGGAATAACTTTGTATTACAATGGAGTTTTTAATTGCACGACTTGGAGGAATTATATGTGGTTCCTAGAAAAACATAGAATAGTGCTTCAATAACCTTTGCAACTATTTTTTCTCTTCTAACTTCTCCTATAATGTTAGATATACTTGTGACAAGGCCTCGTTGTCTTAACACCTTTGATTCGAGATTTCCTCTCTCTCTTTCTTTCATCGCAGGAGTACTAAAAAATCATATTGTCATGAGGATTTAATTATTCTATAGGGTTATATTTGAAATAAGCACTAAGGGCACTATATATCTTTGTGTTGTCATTCAACAAACTTGGCCATAATTAACATGCCTTCACTGGTTTAAGTGTTTGAAAACACAAGGTATTCCACATAGGATGAACACATTCAGTAACCACTCACACAATTATACCAAAGATCAACACACTGATGTTTTTACGTGGTAAAAACCCAATGGGGAAACATCCACGGCCCCAAGCAACACGACTACTTGAGAAAATTTATTAATGCAAAAGAAAAATATTACAAGAGAGTTTCTCACAATAGATCACCGACAAATGACCCTCCATGATATTTAACTAGAGGTCATGGACCAATCAAGTGATAATACATAGATCTATGTAGCCATTAATATCAAGGAGAATATGAGTCGTCATATCACTCTATGCCTAGAACATATTGTGACCATTAGATTACAAATCCATACTAATTCATACTAAAGAAACACACTAAGAAACAAAATTTAACATAAAGACACTCAGACCAAGTTGATATTAACTAACTCCTAAGTGTCTAAATATCCTAACACCTCCCCTTAAGAACAACTTGGGATAAGATTGAAGGATTTACAAAGGTAACACAATAGGAGAATGAAGGAGGCATTAGAGCCTATCCCCCCTTAATGAAAACTTCCTGAACTCCTAACATAAATTGAAGTTTGGAAAAATTCACTTCTGTAAGAGACTTTGTGAAAAAGTATGCAACTTGATATTCTATAGGGAAAACAAGCACTTCAATAAATTGATCATGAATGCATTTTTTGTTGAAGTGCATGTGTAGCTCAATGTGTTTGTTGTGATGATGTTGAATGTGATCTTTAGCAAGCTTGATGGTACTCTAATTGTCACACCAGAGGGTGGTCAGGTGTTTCTGCTGGAATCCAAAATTTAAAAGGATTTGTCAAAGACACAAGGATTTTTTACTTGCATTAACCACTGCTCGATACTCTGCTTCTACCGAAGAAAGAGAAATAGCCTGTTATTTCTTACAATCCCAAATGATAGATCCAAAACCAAGGCTAAACAAATAAATTGCAGTATACTTTCAATCATCAGGCTCACCAATCCAATTCAAATTAGTGAAACTAGACAACAAAAGAGTCCCCCCTGAACTGTAATGTATCCCAAATTGAAATATACCCTAGACATACTGAAGTATCCTTTTAGAAGCTTTCCAATGGCTTTCATGGGGTGTTTTCATATACCGAGCAATAATAAAAACAAAAAATGAGATATCGGGACGGGTATGAGTCAAATATAAGAGGCTACCAACTAACTAATGATACAAAGGGGCATCAACTTCGAGAGTAGTACAAGTGGAAGCAAGTTTGACTCCAGAATGGAAGGGAGAAGGAGTTCATTTAGAATTTTCCATGTGAAAGCAACAAAGAAGATCATAATCATACTTAGACTGGGAAAGAAAACTCCCTTCCTTGGTTTTTAATACTTGGAGGCCAAGGAAATAATGCAAATAGCCTAACTCTATCATTTCAAATTTATTTTTAAGGCTATATTTCACATGAGTTAAAATTTTAGGGTCACTACCAATGAGGATAAGGTCATCAACATAAAGAAAAAAAATTATGAGATGGATTCCTAGTTTATTGGTATAGACATTTGGGTTAGAATGAAATCTAGTAAAGATGATGTCAAGAATAAAGTTGTCAATTTTGGCATACTAAGCTCGAGGAGCTTGCTTAAGAACATAAAGAGATATATTAAGGTGACAAAAAATGATAGAGTCATTTTGGACATATCCATAAGGTTGTTCCATGTATATTTATTCTTGCAAATCCCCATGCAAGAAGATAGATTAACCATCCATCTGATGGACCTCCCATTTATGTGAGGCAACAAGAACTAGAAAAAGGTGGATGGAACTCATTTTTTCTATGGGGGGAAATGTTTCATTATAGTTTATGCCTTCAAATTGAGAGAATACTTTGGTAAGTAACTGAGATTTATGTCTTTTAACACTTCCATATGAGGCATACTTATTTCTATACACCCATTTACATCTGACAAATTTTCTTCCTTTCAAAAGAGGTACAATATCACAAGTATCGTTCACCATTAAGGAGAGATACTCTTCATTCATTGTTGTGTCCCAATCTGGATGGCCCAAAGCTTCTTCAAATGTTTTTGGATCATGGATATTTGAAACTTGATACAAAAGAGAAGAGGCTTGCGAGCACTGTGAATGTGTCTGGCATTGATCTGAAGGATCATCGACAAGATCACTAGTTGCTTCTTGTGTTGAACAAATCCATCTCGGAAGCGGTGGTTTTGGTGCAGGTTCCTGTTCAATGGAATGATATGGAGGAATGTGAGTAGGAAAAGGTGGATTTTCATCCTCACTGTCATCATTTGAAGAAGAAGAAATGGGAATAGGAACAAAATATCACAGAAATGCCAAAAATGTCTTGTAGTCCGAAGATGGCACAAACATTGAATTAGGCTCGTAGGCCAAGAGATTTTCATCATGCTTAACATCTCTTCTAATAATAATTTCATTGGAATGAGATTGAACAAGTCTACAACATTTGACATCTTCAAAATATACAACAAAAATACACTTCTCACTTTTAGGTTGTAAATCTTTCCTTTTATCATCAGGAATGTGAGTGCATGCTATACTACCAAACACAAATAAGTGGCTTACAACTGGCTTAATTTTAGTCCATGATTATTTCAGTGTTATATTTTTTAGAGCCTTTGTGGGAGTGTGATTTACTATGTAATTTTCACAGTTGATGGCTTATGCCCAATAATGAAGACTTAATCCTTTAATTGAATCATGTTATTATCCATTTCTTTTAATGTGTATTTATTTCTCTCAATAAAACCATTTTGTTGTGGTGTATATGGAACAATGTTTTGCATTTGAATGCCTTGTGCAGTGCAGTAACTTGTAAATTTATTGTTCACATATTCACCTCCATTATCTATTCTTAACCTTTGAAGTTGATGTCCATATTGTTTTTCTACAAGGGCCTTGTAGGCCAAAAAATTGTCAAAAACGTTACTCTTAAGTTTTAAGAATTAAACCCAGGTGTGTCTGGAAAAGTCATCAATGATAATTAAGAAGTAATTGTACTCATATAATGAAAGAGAATAAATTAGATGACACAAATCATTGCGAAGAAGATGCAAAGGGGTTGAGGCATGCCAAGAGGCACATTTGTCAAAAGCGTCCCAATGATATTTTCCGAGAACACAACTGACACAAACACCATTTTTGCAAGAAACGAGAGGAAGACCAGCCACCATATGTTGATTTCATAGTTGTTGTTGTTATCACTAGAGGTCACTCCAAACTACAAAAAGAGTGAGCCCAATACCCATTTAGATATAAGTGATTAAATCAGGTTTAAACTCAGGTGGATCAACAAGGAAGAGAAAGAATGAGTGTAGCAAACTGTCTGCAAAGTCATTCCATTAGGCATGGAGTCAACACATCCTACAAATCAAAGGCACTCAATATTCCTATCAGACCAAAAGGGATATAATTGATGGATGGAGGTATAATTAATATAAAAAAAAGGAATAATATCATCAATCATAGATCCTCTCTACAAAAATGACTTAAAATATTACTAGAACATAGATCATGAAATGAGGCAATTACTACAAATCATTTGCAGCTCATGAATATCCTGCCCATGAACAACCCTTGATCTTCAATGCCTGAAATTCCATTCAAGAAAGATGACAAGGTAAAATTATAATAAAGAACACAAAGTCTGATAAACAACTTTCATGAATCTCTAATGGAAGAAATGCCTACATCATATGCCCTCAGGCTTACAAATAAACAGATAAACTGCCCCTGCATCTCTCTCAAGATTTTTCCAGTCATGAACTCCACCCTTTCCTTATCAAAATACCCTCCATATATATTAAATGATCTCTCTCTACTCTAAGGAGGTCAAAACCAAGGAACTACATAGGATACTCCTCCATTTAGGAGTCTGTTACAAAAGATTCCAACAAAAACATAACAGATTCCTATTTTTTGGGATCTTGTCTATTGTGATAAATTCCTTATGAGACAGGTCATGATGCTTGATTTGGTGATAGAACACATGTCCCTCATGTACAAATACCTCCTAGGAAACCATTCAAACCCCCTTAGACATGTGTCAACCCTCCTACAACTCGAATTTATCAAACTGTTAAGAGTCTGTAGCGCCTTTGACAACATGCACTGTGAACTTTCCTGTTGGTGGTAATTTTGACTATTCTCCCAAAATATGAATTGGGTTGGGCTGATTTGTTTTTATCAAGTCAATGGTAATATGGTGCTTCTCCACACCAAATTTCAGAAGAACCCAGATTGTGATTTGAAAGTTATGATGAAAACATAAGAGAAATATGCTATAAGAAATTAGTTTGTAGTGCCTAACAATAGTGCTATGAACTTTCCTATAGATTTTGATTTGCTTCAAAAAGGCTTCAAATGATGCAATGAAAAATGTCTTCCAAAACAACAAGTAAGCAATCATAAGACAAAACATGTTTCTTAGGGTTTTGTTGCAAGTAATTTTTACAGTATTGCAGAGGCTAAGATGAAACTTAAAGATGGAAGCTTGGTTGAAACGATGATGACAAGGCTGAATGAAGTCTTGAATAGCCATATTTCAAAGAAACTGTGCAAAATAAAGAGTTGGAAACACTAGTCTGGTTTGCAACATGTAAAATCATGTAGCAAAATAAATCTCTTGATGACTAAAATGGTTTGAAATGATGGAATATTGAATATCAAGTAATGGTAGCTAGAATATGATTTTTACCCCTTGTTGCATAAAGTTGAACCATCAACCTTCAAGCGTTTAACTTGGCACCAACCATTCTAGGAGAGTTTGTAGCAAAGAATAGTTTGCAACAATATCTTTGCAAATGAAAATAGCAAGAGACAGTTGAAACCTCCTTATTTTTCTAATAATGACAACCACCATCATGACACCAAGAATAGGCATATGTATTTTGATCAACTTTAGACCCAAGGTTAAAAATCAATCACCTTGATTTATTTACATGAGACACGACTCAAAACTTTTGACAACATGTACATGTTTATGCGTTAACAACTACAATGAGTGATATTTTAGATTACCACACCACTCATGCCAAATTTTTATTAAGTCATCACTATGAACAACAAAAAATGATGGAAAATATGATGACCCAAAGCTGTCAAAACTTGTACAACCTAGTAATATCATCAACAATTTCAATTTTTGGGACATGCTTAGGATATTTTATATCCTTGATTACAACTTGGTGAGGGGAAAACTTTACGGTTTTACATTCACCTGAATGAGTGATCTGATACAATGATAGAAGGTTGCATGAAATACTTGGAACAAATAATAAATCATTGAAATTACCATTATAGCCCTGAACTGTTCTAGACCCTACAACACTAAGAGATATATCATCACCAACAAATATTTGTTTGATGTTACATTCATCAAGAGAAGACAATATGTATGTATCCTTAGCCATATCATAATATTCTCTAGAATCAATAAGCCACTCATCAGAAGAAGTAGTATAAGTTGCATTGAAGGAGAAACCAAAAGGAAAAAGTGCATGTCGATGAGAAGAATAAGAAGAAGAATCAATACTAATGCTATTCTTCTTCATTGTTGTTTCTAAGGCTTCCATATTTTTAAAACATTTATACTCCACATGAGAATCTTTCCCACGAAAGTTGCAATGTCTTCCAATCTTCTTACTTTCGTATTTTTCTCCTTTGCCACCATTAGGAGTAGAAACTAACCGACAGGGTTTGGTACCCTTGTTTTTCTTGTTGTTGTGGTGAGGATGTTTCTTCTTGGGATTCTTGGATTTATCTTTTTGTTGGGCCACTAAATCTTTGTTGGATGTACCTTCAATGTTAATCAATCCAAGTTGCACAAGCTTATCTTGCCATTGAATCAAAGAATCACAAAAAGACCCAAGAGAGGGTTATTTATAAGCACTCCATAGAGATTCGTTGGTGGCATAAAAGGTAGATACAAATACATAATATGTACTACCAGTATTATTAAGAATAACATATATGTATAGGTCATCCTTCAAATCTATTTTACAGTGTATACATAAAAGTATAAATATTTTGAACATAGATAAATAATCTTCAATGCAAGGAAAATCATTGGGACTCAAATTCATTAACTGATTCTCTATTTGGTGGGATCGAATAATATTATGTTTACCAAACACAACTTGAAGATTTTCCCAAGATTCATCAGGGGAATTTATTCCTTGAAGGTGAAACCTTAAATCAAGAGAGATGGGAATTCTAGTTAGACCACATGCTTTGCCATTTTTATTATCCCATTTGAAATTAATTTCATCATCAATGGGTTCTTTTTCTATTTCGAAGGTAAATTGGTACAATCCTTTACTTCTTAGTAAATCCTCCATATGGTATTTCCTTTAGAAGTAGTTGGTAATAGTAAGAAAAATATCATTGGGAGAAGACATATTAAAATATGCAGAGAATATGGATTTAAAAGCTAAAATTGATGGTTTGGATGGAGATCTCTAAAAAAAATAGGTTTAAAAAAAACGAAACTGAAAAAGGACTTCAGATGTGAAAGTTATGCCCTTTTGAAAAATGAATAAAGGTAACCAAAGAGCCACGTTGAAAGTAGAAGTTGGTCCACATGGTGATGTTCCTCCTTTTCTAACTTTGCTTATAAACCCACTTTTAAATACGTTGTTTACGAAGGGACCCACTTTTATAGAATAAGTGAGAATCACTTTTACAATGAAGTTACTTTGTAAATAAAAGTTGCATGCAAAAAAGAGTAACTAAAAATATATTAAAGCTACTTATAGTGATTCACTTTACAATGGATGCATGAAGTTTGTTTTAAAAAAGTAACAAAAAAAGAGACTCGAACTCAAGACCTCTTACTTAATAAAGAAACTTTCAACCAAGTGAGCTAGTGCAAAACACATTATAATATTAAGAAGGAGTATGGATGCAAGAACGATTTTAAGGATGAAAATTTATCTCAAAATGTAGAAACCTTGGCGAATCTTACTAGTCTCTAATATGAAAACTATAAATTGTTTGGCAATATTTTTGTAAAAATATTCAAATTTCTAAGGATTTTATATAGTTTGTGTTGGACCTGGTATTATGGTGTTGGAATTGATGCAAAAAGGATCAATATGGTTACCATGATCAGTGGTTAAAGTGGTATTTTCATTAAGAAAAAATGTTGGATATGGTATGTTGTCGTTATGTGGATTTGAAATGGATTATAGGTTCTGGTTAATACAAAAAGGGAAAATACCATGTTTCAAGTATGATTGGTTGATGAAATCCTCTGTTCATTATGTATATGAAAAAAATCTGCCAAATTGAGTAATTCAGGTCCTTGAAATATCTGTGGAAAATTGTAGCTGATGATTTTAGTGCAAGTCATGTATGCAGGCCCTACTAGAGGAGGTCGAGCTTCTCATTCTCTTGTCAACATTAAATGTTATAGAATTCCTCACTTAGTGAACAAGAGTGGAGATGAACCGTTGGATCCAAATTTATTGACATAGATTTAGAAATAATCTCGATCATTGATCACATTGGATCAATGATCTATATTGTTATGTGTGGGGTTAGTTTTGAGGGAAGTTATGGACCATCAAATATGGAAGAGTCGATTAACAACTATCGATCTAGTCATATCAGGTCAACATCATCGGATCAGAACCATCAGACTATGAGAAATACAAGTGAAGAAAAAGGTTCGATGTCCAAAATTATGAAGTGGATCTAGTCATCCACTAACCAGGTAGATCAACGGCCAACAGGCCGTCAGTGGATTAAAGTTATGAAAAAGTTAAGTGTGGGTTCAGTTTCAAGGGAAGTTCTGGATCGTCAGATCTAGAAGAGTCTAATGACGATCGTCGATCTAGTCATACCAGGTCAACATCATTGGATCAAAACCATTAGACTGTGATAAATACAAGTGAATAAAAATATTCGATGTCCGAAATTTCGAAGTAGATCTAGTCGTCCACTAACTAGGAAGATCAACGATCAGCGGGGTCAGTTAGAGAGGATATTTCTAGATAGTTAGATTAGAAGTTATATTTAATGAGGGTCATCGGATTCGAGTTATAAATCCTGGATCAACCTCAATCGTTTACCCAACATTTTATTAAGTCCCAATTGTTGGATTGCAAGCAAGATCTAGAAGTAACATCGGCCATTGATCACGATTGGAGAGGGAAATATCGACGGATATGGGTATTTTGCATTATGAAAGTATGTAAGGGTTAACTCAAAGTAGATTTTTGAAATAATCTAGACCGTGGTGATCATACCACGTGTCACCTCCATATATTTTCATGTTACATCAAATTGTTATTAAACCACCTTGTTGCAGTTGTGAAATGAACAAGGACCGTTCATCTCAACGGTTGATCAAGACACAAATGTTAATTCAATCAAGATCTAAGTTATGATTTTAAGTGTCATTTTGGCTTAGCGCTTGGTCATAATCTTAGATCACATGGATTAATGTCACCAAAGAATTAGCACTAAAGAATAAGAGCTCGGTCATAACTCATGGTCACAACCTTTAGTCTGTGACACTGTTAAAAGACAAGTATCCATGAAAATCTTGACTTACGAGTGCAAATCGAGAATATAATTCATAATTTTATTAAAGAGATATTATCAAGTTAATTGTGAAGACAAGGAAAATAAGGTTTCAAAATGAAATTAAATAGTTTTTGTGAAAAAAAATAATTTGTCCTTAAATTACATTAAATTCATGAAAATGTGCAGTGGTTCAAACAAAAAGACACAATGTTTCAAATTTACACCTGTTGAAAGACTATATAAACCAAAAAATATGGTACAAGGAAGATGTCTCTACGATCCAATTCAGAAGATCAAAACAAAATCAAAGTCCAAAGAAGAATCCTCAAGACATTTATGAAGTAAGGGTGGAAGGGAGGAGCAAGGGATGATTGCAGTCCTCTACAGGTTGAAGCTTGAAACAAGGGAGATGGTGCTCTAAGTAGGGAGTTTGTGCCTCCTAGAGTTGGTGCTCTAAACAAGGAGTTGGTTCTTCCTAGAGTTGGTTCTCTAAACAGGGGGTTGGTGTCTCCTTGAGTTGGTGCTCAAAAGAAGAGAGATTGGTGTCTCCTACACATTGTAACTTGTACTTTTTGTGATTGTTATAATTAATTTATTTTTTCATTACATTCTTGTTGGTCGATTGTTGTGATTAATAAGTTTGATAAATATTTTTCATTAAAATATTGACAAAGAATAAATATTGATTCAACCCCCCCTCATAGTATTGATCGATATTTCAACAATTTCTATAAACTTTGGACCATTTTTAAGCTAAAATAATTTTATTCTATTGAATTTAGGAGAAACATTTTTATAAAAATTGGAAATTGATGAATCGTTTTTTGGGAGAAGTCATGGAAATTTAGCCCATGGAATAAATTTAGTCCCTTTGTTGTTATGGAAGACGACGTTGAAGTGTGCACTAAAAAAAAACATTTTCATGTGCCTACACACAACAAAATTTGTTTCTCGAGGGGTTAGATCTTGCTTCTCGATAGCAACAAAAAATCAAAGTTTTCTCATTGTTTTTTATTTATCAAGATCACATAGAGTGGATGACAAAGAGCATACACAGACAATAAAACAGTTTCCGCTATGTCTTTGATTTGTCGAGATAGTATAGAGCACAAGGAAAAGATCATATGCAAAGTGGAAAGAGTATCAACCTAGAAACAAAAACACAAAACCAAAATATAATCTTTGTAATAAAAATTCAAAAAGAGCGTATTCAGGATTTATACCTTCGATTCTAACTAAAATGGCCATATCTTGGGAAAATGGAAACATTTTCAAGTGAAAAAAATAATTCCTAACTAAAATGAGTGCTCCAGATGCAATGGAATAGTCCTCTCAACCCAAAAGTATACGGAAATAGAATAAAACAAAAATGCAGTAACATAACTTCAAGATCTTGATCTACAATGGAAGTGGTCTTCAAACAAGCTTTGATAACATGTTTGGAAACACAGGGTATTCCACACAAGATGAACACCTTCGGTAATCACTCACACAACCAAATCAAATATCAACACACCGATGTTTTTACATGGTAAAACCCCAATGGGGAAACATCCATGGCCCTAGTGAATTACAAGAGACTTTCTCACAATTGATCATCTACAAATTACCCTCCATGCTCTTTAAATAGAGATCACAGATCCATTGTGTTTTAAGCTATGGATCAATGTACTCGTTAAGATCGAGGATAATATGAGTAGTCAGATCACTCTATGTCTAGAACATATCATGACCATCAAATTACAAATGTATATACTAATGTAGACTGAAGAAACACACTAGGAAACACACTTTAACCTAAAGACATTTTAGACCAAGTTGATTTTAACTAAATATTAAGTGTATAAATATCATAACATTAAGCATCATTCTTAGTTTATATCTCAACCCCAAAGGTATGGATTGCCAAAAATCATAGCATACAAATCTAATAGAGCAACATCAAACTATACTTTAGTAATGTTTGTTAAGATATTGAAATTTACTTTGTGCTTGCAATGGAGGCACAATCACTTGTTTTTTCTAAAGAAACCTAAGGATTAGGGTTCAATGTGCACCAATATGAGTATATTATGGTTATTTACTACCACTTATGACATGAGATCTCTCTCGATAACAATATCAAATAATTTATTTATGTGTTCAACATGCTGAGGATGCACCTCTGTCATCAAACAAATGCCTTTTGTTGCACTGTCAGGCATTAATATTTTTGTCTCTCCCTACTCTATTGTGATCGACTTCTCGCAGTTCTCTAGATGTAGCTTCCAACATTCATCCTTGGAATGTTGTTCCCACTACAATAATTGCAAAGGGAGGCATTCTTCTTCTTCAACGTGCAACACCCTTTAGGTAATTTGGATTCAACCTTCTTTTGTGTGATCCCACTAAATGGTTTCTTCCATGTGCCATATTTTGCAATGATATTCTTTCCTTCATTGAAATTACTGCCAAAATTAGCATTATTAGGATTCCTCCCACTATTCATAACCTTGATTGACTTTGACTTTCAGCAGGTGCCTTAAACAGCCTGGATGTTGAACAACTCAATTTCATTCTAAATTGGAATTATTCATATACTAATGAACTTGGTCACCAACTAGGCTTCTTGTCCATTACTTTGAGTCGAATTGTTTAGTAGTTGAACTCTTGGATGTATGCATCCACTGTCTCATTGGAATTTTGTTGTAGGTACTATCATTGTTTTTGTTGTTCATTCCAATAATTAATGAGATATAATTTTTCCTGGATGGACATATTAAATGATGCTCTAATGCCCACTTGATCCAAACTTGTGCACCTAAAAAATTAGCGAATCCACATCAACAATTGTGATGTATTTATTTTATATATACAGTAAACTAATTATGGAAAGACAACTAAAAATGAATGAAATTATTATCACAGTATACATAATTGGTGCTTAAATATGGACATAAATCAACTCTGTGATTTCATTAAATGAATAAATTTGTACTGCATTGATATGAACAACATCTTGTTCAACACCAACTAACAATTATCAAGTTATCAACCAACAATGAAATAATAAAATGAACTCCTAAAGTGAACCCTTTTATGATTAAAAATTTAGGTATAAATAATAATGCTCAAGGAAAATGAAGCATTTCACATCCCATCCCCTAACCATTCACAAATTTCTAATATGTCTGAGAGTTTATTATTTCCTTCGCCTACTTGAGAACAATCTCATTAATAGAATATTTATATAGCTTAATATGTATAAATATGTAACAATACTCATTATAATGCATCATGTAGACTATATCATGCACTATAATTGGTACTACCATTGTTATTGTTGTTCATTCCAATAAATGATGAGATATATTTTTTCCTTGATGTACATATGAAAGGATTCTCTAATACACACTTCAGCACCTAACACATAAGCCGATCCACATCAACAATTGTGATGTATTTATTTTATATACATAATCAAGTAATTATGAAAAGACAACTAATGAAGCTTAATGCACATAAAAATAATAAAATTATTATCACAACATACATAATTGGTGCTTAAATATGAACACAAATCAACTCTATGTTTTCATTATGAATAAGTTTGTACCACATTGATACAAACAACATGATGTTCAACACCAACTAACAACTATCAAGTTATCAACCAACAATGAAATAATAAAATGAACTCCTAAAGCGAACCTTTTATGATTATAAATTGAAGTATAAATAATAACACTCAAGGGATATGAATCATTTCACATCCATCTCTTAACCATTCAAAAATTTCCAATATTTCTACATTTGTTATTTCTTTGGATGACTTGAGAACAAACTTGTTAATAGATGATTTATATAGTGTAATATGTTTAAATATGTAATTATTGGAAATGTAATTTGTTAGAGTTATGAACTTGAGATAATGTGAATAGCCAGTTTATAGTGTAATGGTCATCCAGTCCAAGAGACCTTGGAATATGAATCTAATGATCATAATCATGTATTTATATCTGTATCATATTAATGATAAATACACTTCACTATGGTATTTGTCCATAACAACAATTGAGTAAAAACTCCCTCTCTCTGTATGCCAACCTATCAGTCTGCTCCCTCTTGCCATGTTCATTTATTCTCTGGATATGCTTCTACCATAAATGTTTCTATGTGCCTATGGGAATTCTGCCATCATTTGCACCCCTTTTCCTTCTTGTGCACAGTACGTCTACAACCTGTCGACTTCCCACTGCAAAACCCTAACTCGCATAAACCCAAATTCACACGTCCTGTTTACCATTTTGAACCCTTACTCGTCGCACATCGACTATTCCAAGGTGGCATGTCTCTTATTTACGCATCTAGAAATTAAACCCTAATCTCTAATTCCTACATCAACTGTTCTTGAATATCTCTTGAACATTTGTTCGTCGACTGTTCTTGGTGAAGAGGTACGCTCCTCTCATGCTCCTGTCTCCCCTCATTGGTCACTCCCTCACACTGCACTGGTATCTCTCTTAGGTGGTACTTCTTGATCTACCTTTCATGGTATCAAACTTATGGACTTCCTATCACTACACCTCACTCGATGCACAAACCGATCGAAATACTGTGATGAAGGTCCACAAAGGAAGAAGAGACAAGATAAAGTCTTGAATTTTCAGTAAATTGTCTTGGACAATGGAGAGAGTATATTGTCACCCATGCAACCTAATATTTTGAATGTTTATTGATCGGACACCATTGAATATGAGAGCCGAGACGTCACTTTAATAATTGCACTACGACGGATATGGACACTTATAGTTCCCGATGAGATCGTACTATTTGTTGCATTCATATCTGACAAATGTTGATGTTCGCGGTTAGCCAGGGAATTGCTTCACAGAGTCGTATATCAACCAAGTTGTTCTAATCAATATGATGGTTCCCTAGAGGACAAATTATTTTCTAGTTTGGTGGTTCTTCATCTGTTAAAAGGTATTTATTGTTAAGAAATCTTTGCATACCCGGTTCACAAGATTCAAAGAAGGGACAATGTTCGACACGTGAATTCAAGTTCCTCACATATGTATCTGAGGTAGTGCAACCCTTTATGTCTCTAAAGGCATGCGACTGATGAATTTACATGACTTATATTGTACATAAATGCATAAAATATTTATTGTTCTTAAACTCTAGAATGTATATTTTGTAATAGATTTTATGTGCAGAAAACACTAAAGAATGCTAGAGAAGAGTGCCAAACACATTTATAAAATGAGGTACTTTTTGTTGCTTGAATATCTCTGCTGATTATGCATTGTATGGAAGAAATAGTAAAGGTGTGGTTAATGGTCTCCCTCCATTTGTAAAGGCATACATGGTACATTTATTGACCAACTTGAGCAAGTGACATAAATTGGAGAAGTCTTATTTGCACATTCCAACAGAAAATGGAATCCACCAACAACAACCAATGGAGTTTTCCAAATTTGGTAGGTTGATAGATGATTATTGAATATTGAGAACTACTGAATAATTCTAGGCACACGATACATCCTCTTTCACTAAATTGTTTATCACAATTAGCTTTGGGAAGAGGACCTTTTGGAACTTGTTGGTAATTTTTCTTAGGACAAAAAGAATAATTTCACTCATACTACTCTTTAAATAAAGGTAACTTGTAAATAGTTTTATTGTAAGGTTTCTTGTGTTTTTCTATAAATGGGCGCATTTTCGGTAGCAACCGACACCCTCCATTTGTTGTTTTCATTGTAGAGTATGATTGTTAAAGGATAGATTTTCAAGAAACCCTATGAGGTCTGAGCTATGGCTCGAGTTGATGAACTGTTAGAGTAATTGAACACTCTAATACTCTCTTCTCTAGACAATACAGTCACCATTAACAAAACTACTTTGCAGTTTATTGTAACATGCTTGCAAGTTTCACAAGCCAAAGTAGAATTGCTACAAACTCATAATGGAGCAAAAGAATATTAGACAACATTCTAAAATAGTCCTTGTTCAGAACAACCATATTTTCGAAGAAGATGATTCATACCAACAACCAACGCAAGAGAAACGCAGTGAGCCAGCTCTAGAATCAAATGAAAATGAAGTTGAACTTCCTCTTCCCAAGACAATCATGAGACCTTAGAATCAAATGAAAATGAAGTTGAACTTCCTCTTCCCAAGACAATCATGAGACCTTGGGAAGAAATCAAGAACAATATAAATTGAACCGTATCGGATATGAAAAGGAATTCACCCTTCATATTCCATATTGTACCAAACCGATCTAGTTCTAGAGTGTTGGAATGCTTAGAGAAAGTTTAGAATCACCTGCTCCAATCCGAGAGAAGATTCTGATATGATAACATTGTCAATGAGTTGGCCACATGGAAGATTAGTACTTCGATATTCATCCTTCTGAGCATTGTGGAAAACAAAATCATCAACAAATGTTTTAACAACAAAAAAATGCAAGAGTAAGCAACCACTATGGGTGGATGAATTCTTGGTGATGGTCATCAATAGTCAATAAGATATTTGAGTCATATCAACGAATTCACTCTCAAGTATTAACACATATTGCAGTGGAGATATTTTCATCTTCTCACCTTGTACCTGAAAGGGGGTAACAACATCAATGATTGACAATTAGGCTTCAAGTTTTAAAGTCCTATCAATCTATTAGTAACAAGTGAGCATGACAAGAGAGCATGATTGGTTTGTGGATTTCCTTAAACCATGACTTAGTAGAAGACTTACAACTTCTGTTAAACAACAGTTTTTGGTTTTCCTTAAACCTAAATTTAGTAGAAGACTTTCAACTTCTGTTAGATGACAATTTATGGTCATATTTAAACTTGCATTCAAGAGAACTTCTAATTACTAGAATACATCAGCTTCAAATTCTAGCTAACTTAGGAAATGTTCCAGGAACCATTGATCCTAGAGCCAAGTTCCATAGTTTGTGGTCATCTGTAAACCACCAGATCAATTTTTGGTCTTCCTTAAACAACGATCACCATTTGTTTTGTGGTCATCCCAAAACCACTAGATTCAGAGAGTACATTTAGCCATTGATAGCTGTACACTTTCATACTTCAACTATCCACCTTCAGATTTCATTTCTCACCTTGGACTCACTTACACCCCTTCAGATTAAAGGGGGGAATGTTGGAAACATAATCTGCTAGGGTTATGAACTCGACATAATGTGAATAGTCAAGTTACAATGTAACAATCATCGAGAGTCCAAGAGACCTTGGAATATGAATCCAGTGGTAATAATCGTGCATTTATATATGTATCATATTAATGATAAAATCACTTCATGCTTATCTAAATTCATGTGTCTAATAGTAACACTACTTGTTATAATGCATCATGTAGACTATATCATGCAATAACATTTTATAGCATGCAATTTTGTGTTGATCTCTTTAATATGATCATTCTCTCTCATAGTTTTTCTCACAACTAGAGCCACACATATTTGTTACATCATTGGAACCATGTGATTGTACATGTAACTCATTTTTGTATTAGAATATATATAAATTTCAGCCATATTAAATTTGCATGGAATTACCTCTTTTAGTTATATTATCCTTCTATTTATTCACTGTTGGGATATATGATGCTTCACACTCAACCTATTAAGTTATATAACCCCAACGAACCTTGATTTTCTTTTTCAATGTTAAGATGCTTCCACCTTGCTATTATATTATGCTTGGTCTATTTTTATTAATTGTAGATCACCACTTTATCGCACATGGACATTGTGACTGGATTGATTGTTGTATACTTGGCATAAGTCATAGTTTTGACCATTGTCCTCACAATGAATGAATCATTGTTCAAATTATCTTGGTGATTAAACAACTTAACCTAATGTGAATTCAAAGATACTTGGTGAATCAATAAGCTTGTTTTTATTCAATTTGAATGACCTTAAAAATTCAATTTTTTGATTTGATATTAACACAAGAAACTTGATTGAAAAGACAATGATAAATAGTATGTCACTTATCTTTTGTCAATTTTCTATAGAGTAACTAGTTACATTGAAATTTATAACATCTATTTGATTTTATACTATTTTTTTTAATTTCATGAAGACATGAGTGAATTTAGAAGTGAATGTCATCAATAAATTTATTCCTTACAATGTAGATGCAATGTAACCATGCATCAAATTGTATGAAGAGAAGATAAGGAAATGGGGTAGTGAAAGGAAATAATTCAAATAGTTGAATGACTGAAACATTCCTCATCTTGATTATTTAAAAGAAAACATGCCAATGATTTGTCGTGACAGTGGGGTGGCTAACTAGATAAAAAAGGAATATAGTGCGTCCAATCATTACCGTCATGGTGAAGAGGATGCACTAAACATAGGGACTAAGTGCATAAAGTCTATAATAATCGTTTTATGTTAATTGTTCATTTTATAATGCACATTTGAAATCTAACATGTATTATATTTTGTTAATGCTCGATTCATTTGACAAATGGCACAAGCCTTTGTTCACATTTACACAAGTGTATTTGTTTCCATCTATGTAGGCATACATAATTTTCATAATGAGGAGGTTGATGATGGACATGTCACAATTAACTATGGAGTGGAGGTAGAGTTCGACCAATCTAGTAGTGCTAGCCACTGTGATTAGAACCTAATAAAGGGGAAGTTAGGTTATGTCAAAATTATACAAGAGATCATGCAAGTGGATTTCTCATTTTTACATTGTATTATTTTAGGTACAAGTGGTGGAATACCTTTGACCGAAGTAACGTAAAGGAAGATCAGGATAGCGAGCTAATATGTATTTTACCCTAATGTGTTGGGTAGAGATTGGTGGTTTGTCATAAGACATGATTCGAGATCAATACATGTGTTTTAGAACAATAATGTTATAATTCCAAGTCAAGAAGATAATCAAGGTGATAGTAATGAAGAGTGATGTGTACATGTAATTTTATTTCAAGATTTATGTTGTGGATGCCTTCTTTTATTATGGTTTTCTATTATTCGCTAATTGTGTATGTATTTTTTATTATCACGGTTTAGTTGGTTTTTGTAGTTATGTAATTATAGTTATTTGGAGAAGTGAATGGACCAAATCATAGTGGAGAATAAAAGTATAATTAGTGTTGATTTTTACAAACATCTTTAATGATTATATTCATGCATTAGTAAATCTTGGAAAAAATTGATAATTCCATAAAGCTAATACAATACAATAATCATTTTTTCTTCATTTTATGATGTTGGATTTGAAAAATAATTAATAGCCATATACAAAGTCATCTTGGGAATCTTTTTTTTTTTTTTAACTTCAAGTTCTTTAATGATTTATCAATCATTTTAATTGTAAGATATGCATGTTGTTTCTTTTTGTAAGAACAATATTAACAATTATTGTCACTATTTAAGATTTAAAATTGTTTTTATGATTTACTATGCAATATATATTCATTATTTTTAAGATTAATATTAACAAATATTATTGTCTAGGTAATTTTAGTTGAGGGTATTTTTTTTATCTCTTTTTAAAATTTAATATAAGAATTTAGAATATTTTATGAATTTAGAATTTAGAATATCCAGTGCATGTGCAATTATTATGCATCAATGTCGCAATCAATGTGGCAGACCAACAACAATTTTATGAAAAATCGTCGATCGTTTTATAAAATATGTTAAAAATTATGGTATGTATACACACCAATGCATATTATATGTAAGCACAATTGTATGTTAATAGGGTTTGTGTTATTTATATTGGTACACGTGTTTGTATTAGGATGTTTTCACATCCTCGTCAGTTTGTCCCTTCATATGGGTATTGTTTATGATTGATGACGTGATCACAATTGCTAGCTAACAAATCCAAAATATTTAAACTCACTAGCCTACATGGGTACTTTTTCTGGACCCTCTTGGGCAACATCCACTTTGACATGTTGATAGCATACCTAGTCATCTCTAATCCCCTTTAACTCAATTGGGTTTCGGTCATTTAACATCCATGTCAACTGGAAACTAGAACCATGAGACCACTGTCGCACTAGGTAAATTCTCATCTTTGTCGACCGAAAACTGGAACCACCTAAAAACCAGCCCACCATGGAAATAACAACCATCTATCACTAGTCATCAACCCATCAAGCCCTGGGATACATATACATTGCATGTCACTGGCCCACTTGGCCCCAAGATACATATACAATACACCTTTCAATGTTTAACTCCGGTCTAGTTAGCAAACTTTGCTTGATGAGAATTTAAGAAAGTCTATTAACCAACAATTTGTTAACCGCTCACCAGGACATCGTGAAAATAAAGACTTGTTTCTTTGGATTTAAATTTGATCTGGTTAAACTCAAAACTTGCTAATTTAGTGATTCCGCTAATCTTAGCTTGTAAAGGAACCTTTGGCATCCTTTTGTTGGATCAATACATATGATTTGGTCTCTTTCTACCGAAATTTCATCATTTCCTCGTCAACCTTTTTTTCGTGAAGTTCATAGGAACTTCACCTCGATCTATTTCTTGTCCAATTGAGATCAATTCATTTGGCCCTCTTACATAGAGACTCATGATTGTCATAACCACACACACTCCAGATTCTAACTAGGAATCGACTATTGCATACAACCACCTCATCCTCATGCTTGATTTCATTCAAACATCATTAAAACACTCATCCATATATCATACATGCATTAATAGAGAAAACGCATATAACATAAAGAGGTATTCACACACAACTAAGAGGCATAAAACAAAATGCTTCATTAAACAAACTCTTTACATGATTTTTTTAAAACCAATAAAGACCTCCTTCCTCTCTACTGGCCTAATTACATGCATTTGGGTGCTTCTATGTCCCTGTCCACTCATACCATTCATGCCCATAGGCTTACAATTATAAAGAAGGAATAAACTACTAATTAGTTCAGATCCTAATGATTCTCCATAAGATTTACAACTATCCCTAACATCTTTCTAAGATCCCTTTTAACCCTCAATATCTGCTTAGTAAGGTAGACTCGATTACACACTTGGAATTTTTATTAAACACTCACTTATCTTAAAATCCTTCTAGAATCTAATTTCAAACTTAGGGAAATACAATAATTTCATTAAAGGAACCCACTCCATTTGGTAAATTCCAATACCCTCTTATGCCTACTCAACAAGGTTTATTTTGAGAGAATATACTCCTGCATCATAATCCCAAGGTAAATATTTTTTTATGACCTCTTGGTAATATGTACTCAATTCCTTCTTTCCACCTGGATCCCATATTTGACATTGTTGTTTTCCACATGCTCTATTGCACTACTCCTTTACTGGTGTCTTCAATCTTTCATGATCCCAAATTTTATTTTGTTTTTGTATGCTTTATTTTCTTTCACAAGTACTCTTTGTCAATTGTACTTTGCGGCTGATTGTCTTCTCTATACATATATCCTTTTGAACCATTTTTTCTTCTGAAACTTGATGGTTGCAAGTTAAACCTTAAACCTTATTGTTTCTTTCCATGGAAATACTTTTCTCACCATTTTCTTGCTCTGTCACAAGTTTGTTGCCTTCCATTTCATCTACTGAAATCTTCTTATTTCTATCCTCTTTCATGTCTTCACAAGGGAATGCCATAACCTCTGTATATTCTTCATAAATCTTGGGATTTTCTAACCATTCTTCCAAAAAATTTAACTCTTCCTAAAAATATATCGACACTGCATCTGATTGTTTCCTTCATTCTTCACTACCTGCATAACCTACATACACACACAAATTTTCAATTTCAAAACCATGAGACTCTTGATTCTATGTTGATGCTTTTGACATCATATTCTTTTGCGGATATGAACTTCCCAAACATTTCATGAGACTCTCATCGGGTCTATTATTAGCATCTTCATCCTCTCCAAGCTATGGTCCTTGCTCTAGTTCACAAATGTGAAATTATTCTTTTTCTTCCAAATACTTATGTCCATACTCATTTCTACAAAGTCTCTCTTCTATCTTCAACCAAACTTCCATCCTATGCTTCAATTTTCTGACAAATAATTTCACAATAGGACACTTAACACTTCTCCTTAGCTTTAATCCATAGATTTGGTATTCTACATTTTCCTATAGAAACTCTTTCAACACACTCAATATTTCCTTCAATTGAGTCATCTCTATGTCAAACTCTTTGAAATCTACTTTTTTCCCTCTATGGCATTCTCCTCCTGCTGAACCCTTTACATGACTATCCAAATTCATTGCTATCTCTTTCTCTCTAAGTTTCTCTATACTCATTGTGAGCTGCAACCAAGCCTATATAATAAAAAGTCTATTTCACCTTGTTACAAAATACCTCACCAAGCTCTCTCCTGAACCTGGCCTTTTGGTATCTCTTGGTTCTTTCCACTAGAACCCTTTGAGCTTCCTATGCTCCTAAACTACTATATTTGTATGCTTATACACTTCATTTGTTGGGCCATTCATTTTGGAAAAAGCCTCAGTTTTGGTAAAACATCGCACGCCAGGTGGAAGTATAAAAGCAATGGAAAAGGTCAAAATCATCGCACACCAGCTGGAAGACGACAAAAGACACAATATCATGGGTGGAAAAAGGAATATAGGAAGAAACAAAGGGTGGATTTGATTTAGTCAAGTGACTTTATCAAAGATGCAAAAATTATAAATAAAAGGGAAATGTAATAGAAAAATGGTTAATGAGGAAATGAGAGAATAGGGGGATTGATGTTGTTTCTATCGAAATGATCATTGTTGTTGTATAGGTTGGGATATAGTTAGAAAAATCATGTCTAGATATTGTAATGATCCATGCTATTATTATTGTTGCATCTGCAACAATATTTTGAGTCTATAATGGGTTATAAGGGATTAGATCTCGCTATGCAAGAGGATGAGTTCGAGATCTATGTTGTATTATGGTTTTGATAATGATGTTGCTAATATAATGAAGTGATTTGGTCCCTAAAAATTTGTTTCATTCTTATCTGTTATGTTGTGAATGGATCTATGTTTTTGTTGCATAATTGATTCCTTTTTATCTAGTTAGTATCTGATTACTGTTGCAACTTAACTTTAATGGTTAATATATGGATCCAAGTAGTGTAGAACTAGATATGATGTTTCATTCTCTTTAACTCCCTTCATCACACAAGTCTCGTCTACACTTCAAGTGAGACCTCCTTCCCTTGCCGAAGGTTGAATAGTTCAGTGTTCCTAAACTACAATGGTACTTTTTGTTGGTAAATACTAAGAACCTTGGTCTTGATTTTGCACCACCAAATGGTTTTGTTGTCAAAATGGATATTAAAGAGAATTTTTAGAGGATGCCCCATCGGATCTACAAGTATGAGGTTGAAAACAAGTGGTAAAGGAAATGTGATGCATTCATAAGGCAGGAGTTCGAGTTGTGGCACAAGAGATTTAGGGTTGTAAAGGATATTATATTTTATTCAGAGCCGACTAGTGACCAATATGAGATCTTTTGGGCCAAGTTCCTTGAAGAGTTATTTCAATGGTTAGATCAGCTGCAATAAGCCCTAGAATACAAATATCAGGTCAAAAAGAGATATAGATGGAATTTTGAGAGTCTACCAACTCTTCATCAGTTAGATGATCAGATCTTGTGAGCTTTGGAATTCTGGGTGCAGACTACTTTGGAGGGTAACATTATCATGTTCATTGCAGAGAACCATCAAGAATTTAAAAAAATAGAAGTTGTATTAAGAGAAGGAGCCATAGGAATACTATTGTGGGAAATCCCTTTGTTGATCGAGGTTTTATTAGTGGAAGAAGGAATATTTCTTGTTCCTTTAGTTAATATGGAAGATTAAACCCCTGGGCTCGAGGGAAGGTGATTTGTGGCAGGGTTCATGAGTTGATACAAAGAAGTTTTCTTTGAAATATGGACGGGGAATCAAGAGAAGAATGCAAGATACAAACGAGCTCTGAGGAGGGATATCATCATGGAAAAATGGTGGCAGAACAAAATGAAGACAGTGGTGAATTAGAATGATCAATTGCAGAAGAAGATCAAAAGAGATGGTGGTGATAGAGAAGATTCAATCATGATCATGATCAATCAAGGAAGAAATTCAAAAGGACTACACCACAAAGAATATCATTCACTGCCAGGTATGAAAATTTCTTTTATGGACATTGTTTTTATTGTACTAATTTTGGACATAAGGTTGCAGATTGTGGGGATTATAAAATAAATGTTCAAGCAAGAAGTGCCTATGTGGTCACACATAACATTGAGTGTTACAAATGTCATAACTATGGACACATAGCCAGTTATTGTAGAAGCATGATCAATATTTCCATGAAAGAGAACACCGATATCAGATATAAGAAAGTATGGATAAGAATATAGGAAGAACAGGTGAACAAAGACCAGGTACCAGAGATCACAAGATTGGCAATAAAAAGAGATGAAGAAAATTCTATAGAGAAAAATAAAGATGTCAGATACAGAAAGGTTTGGAAAATAAATGAAAGAAAGGAAGGATAGGTAAATAAGGAACAAGTTCAAGAGATTGTACTTTCAGGAATTGTAGTGAAAGATGAATCCACAGACAGAAAGAAAGAAGTCAGAGCTCCGAGAGATAATGAATCTACCAATGAAGATGATGATGAATACACATCAGAGCATAAATTGTTCTGAGCCATCCGGCTTAGAGACTCCCAGGTAATATGAATATTAGATAGGGGGAGTCTATGCAATAACTGTGACAGACCAAAGAACCATCCTTCGAGTAGCTTGCAAAGTTTGAGAAGATAGATTGAGAGCAGTCAGTTAGCAGAAGTATAGTTTGATATATTAATCAAGACGTCATGATAGTATAGTGATAAATGGGTCAGCATTATGGACAGTTGTGCAAGTAGAGTCTTGGACAGTATGGACAAAGATGGATTCGTAAGAAAACTTAGCAGTTTTGGATAGATATATGAAATTGGATGAGAGCATGGATTCATATATTGGTTCAGAGAGTGGTTCAGAGACAAAGGAACATTATCATAATGGATGATAATTACAAAAGAAATGGCTCGAACAATGTTAATGGATTCAAATTGACAGATATTCTTTGGACACATGTAGTGCATACATCAGTTCACATTCAAAATAGAGTAATGTTCAGAAACAACAATGAAAAAAATCCCTACGAACTATGGAAAGGAAGCACAAACAACAACCTCTACATCAAGGTAA
>ML779763.1:453479-470754 GCA_009831015.1 Picea engelmannii | reverse complement strand
GTTTCCTTACGAGACCTTAGGGCGGCCAACGGAGCCGTTAAACTCGTCAGGGTGGTCCATACCAAACGGCTTGGGTTATTTAGACAACCCCGGACCGGTTCCACTCTCCCAGTTGACGGATGGTCATTTTCGCCCGTCAACACTACCCTAGACAGAGAAGAAGTATTGGCCTTGAACCCTACGAAAGACCATCAACAGTGCAAAGTTACTATGATAAAAGGAGATAAGAATCAAAATGGAAAGAGGAATATCGAGAAGAAGATTACAGGGAAGAAGGCTAGAAAGCTCAATAAGAGAGAGCAAAGATAGAAAAGTAGCAGAATGTTCCAGAAGGGGCTTCACAGAAGGAAGGTTTGCAAAACTGGAACTTCACTGAGATATCATAACAGCGCAACCTGACACTTCACCACGGCGAAGAAATATATCCATTGAAAGAATTATAACCGTTATCCCAATGCCCCAAATGGTTAGAAAAATAGTTATGACTAGAAAGCTCGCCATCATACTGTTGGGACCATGCCGCAATGGACGAAACCGCATTGATGAAGGCCTCTCATCCGTTGGAGAGATCCGTTACACCATTGTCTACTTATTGCGTCAACTGTTGAACTGAAAACACTTTTATGAATTGTATCATAGCCAACTCATTGCTACCACGTTGTGTTTATTGAGATCGGTAGTTGTTCTATTTCTTTGAGAACTCATTCATCCACCAGGTTTATTTTATCTAGCATGCATGTCGGACGAGCTCAACGCCGCAGAGAAAGTCATTGAAGAAGTTATAATCAACCATATGGCTAAGAAGGTGATTTTCATCAGAGCTCATAACTCATCGACGAGAGGAGTGCAAGCCTCCCCATCGACTGATCCGAACCATCCCGACCTGCAGTAGAGAAAATAACCAAGCATCAAGATGACTTGGCAAACACGAATTTAATCTCGACTATTCTACCCAACTACATCCCACCTTTGGCTGGCGCGGTGGGTCGTGACAATGTCCCAAGAGACTTTGATTACACCATGGTTACTACGTACCTCCCGAAGGGAATACGTGCAGTTAGAACGCAGCAGGATAAGATCGCGACATTAAAATTCAACGATGTCAACCTAGGGTACCGCAAGAACTACAACATGCTCGCTCCTTACAATTATTTGACCAGGACGAAGGAGAAGAACTCAAAAATAATCCCCCATCCATGGACTATGAGCCTCACGCAGTCCACCCTCTTGAATGTGATGAAGATTTCACACTTTGGAAGGCACCAGGAGGTTAACGCGTGTGTTAAGCTCCTGCTATAATGTTACCATGGTGGATATCTATGTCTAGACTGACACATCATAGTCAATCTGACGCTGATCCATAGAATCATCGGATTGAACATGCAGGGACTCAACCCACAGGACTTCTACCCAGGGAAGGCTACATATCATGCATTGGCACAGAGGATCAAATACACATATGGCGATGTAGAAAAGGGGACACAAGGCTACAAGGTAGCTTCCATCCAGAATGGCGCATTGCACCTGGCCTACCATCTAATCGCAGGAAAGATCATGAGAAATAACAGACCTACATAGGTCAAAGGATTCGTTGTTGACCTTGCCGAGAAATGTGTAGAAGAACTCCAGATGAACTCGGCAAAGTACCTAGTCAACCAGCTGGAATTGGATTGCCACGAAGCTCAAGATCAGGGCTATGAGTTCCACTTTAGCTGGCTTCTGATCCTCATAGTGTTTACTGCTTGGGCGATGCCAAAAGGTGCAACCTTCCTGGACATTGAGTTGTTTGAACCACTCGTTGTGAAGTTCACCACGCTCTGGTACTAGAGCGATATGGGAAAATAGTGGCAGTCGAATGCAATATTCCACATGTACTATCTCCATTTGAAAAGGGCTACCAGGGTTGTCCCTCACATGACGCCAAACACCCTACACCAGTTCATACCTCTCATGAAGTTTCGCACAGATCAACACTTCATTTATATCATTGCACACAGAAGAGCATAAAGAATATCTTTAGTCATACTATAAGATCACAGAGGAGGACCTCGACAAAATAACTAAGGACTGGTCAACATACCTCCTTATCCCTGTGGACCCTACATAAATGTTTGATCATGAACTTATTGGCAGATCGGAGGCCACTCAAAAAGAACATGACACACCTTAAACAAGCAGAAGGAAGAAGACCGAAGAAGTACAAAACCTGAGTATTGAATCAGATGCAACTGCTTCAATATCACCTGGATGAGGAGGTGATGACGAAGTAGATAGAAAAGAGACAAATGGAAAAGAAGATCAATAGAAGAAATGTGAAGTAACACCACCTAGGGATCCTGTTGATGAGGCTGATCCCTTGAATAAAAGAAAGGGTTCCCCCACGAAACCTACCTCACGGAAGAAGTCAAGAGAGAGAAAAACCACGATGTGAACCATGCTCATGGTCGATGACTTTGACTTCATCATCGTAGATGTAGCAGATGCCTCGCAGGACGTCTTGTAGAAACATGAAGCCAAGCAGGAGGAAATGTACGACATAATCGAGGTTGAACTCAGAGGGGTACAATAGGCCCTTCAATCCAGTCGCACAGTATCCACTACGCCCCCGCCATCAGAAGCACCAGAGTTTGAAGATGAGCCTACCCAACTCCGTAGACTAGATGATGCGATCGAAGCTCGCCTTCATCGTGCACAGGAGGAAATAGAACAGGCCATAGAGGCTCTAAAGCAAGTGAAAAAAGTAGTCATAGAGCAACATCGAGCTGCGCAGAAGGAGAAGGTTTCTCTCCAAACAAAGTTTGAAGAGGGAAAAGCACAAATCTAGCAAGAGAAAGAGCAGTTGCCCACAGAGCATCTCAGAGTCAAAGAAGCGGTTAGAAGAGCACTTTGCTCTGTGAGAGGCTTAGAGAAAAAAGTGGAAGAACCAATAGAGCATAAAGTAGCACAACTTGCGGAAGCTATCCAACAGATTCAACATAGAATCTCAAATCTGGAGCTACAAACAGTGCCCAACACTTTGCAGGATGTATGAGATCAAAAAGAATCAAATTGTCGAAGCGTAGTTGAGAGAATCAAGGCCCTCGCCATGGAATTTAAAGAACTAATTGATCACAATGCCCAGACTTATGAGCGATTCACTAAGAATCTTGAATTGAAGGCACAGGATTCACAGCTCCAGGAGGCAAAGCAGCAAGAAGAAACAATATAGGCGCAGTTGAAGCCCCTATCAGCAGTTGAGAGGATGAAGCGATCCCAAGAACAGTGCACTGCTCAACAATAGGTCCACACCATTCAGAGCAAAGTCATTGAAGTGACTCAGAGGCTCCAACTAATCTAGGATGAGGCTTGCCAACTATTCGCAAAGATTGAAGGCCGAGGAGCAGAACTGGAACAAGTCGTCACTACATCTGAGCAACTCTTAGAGGGACATGTCAATGAAGTAGTTATCTAAGCGTTCACCGAGCATGAGGCCTTGGCACAACAATAGGTCGAAGTAGCTCAAGCCAAGCTCAAGTCTTTTGAAGCAGAGCTACCCAGATCATAGTGACTCAAGACGAGTCACAAGTGAGTGTTGGGGGCTTGTTGGCCGTTGACCAATTTTTGAATAACCTTGGTCATGTTTGAACTACTTTTGGGACTTTGACAAGATGTTGAAAGCAAATCTCAAGTCGAAGTAGAGATCACAGGATCTTGGCCCCTTTTTAGGGATTTTTTGGCTTTGGGCTTATGTAACGGGTATGGGGATGTCGGCCCATGGGGTTATCCATGTTTAGGTCCTTTTTGTAAGAAGTCTAGGCGATGTAAGAAAGAAAAGAAGGATTTTTTGGTACTGTGCTAAGTGCTAAGTACAGATTGTAAATGCTTCGTGCATGCTATGTTGAGAACTTGCAGAGCTAAGTGCAAGTGAATGTAAGATACTGTGTAAAAGCTTTGTGTTGTGACCTAGCTTGGAGAAGGAGGATCTAGCAAAGTGTGTGTGGATATCCTACCATATGCGGAGTAGGATTTTGAGGCTCTGTGCATGTAGTTGATTGACCGAAGATAATAAAAGAGAAGAAGAGTTGGTGGACGTAGACCCAGGCTGGGGGTGAACCACGTATATGTTGTGTTTTGGTTGCTTTGTGCATTGTGATTGTTTATTGTTCATATGATTAATGCAGTAATGTATGTTCAGATGCATTTGATATAGTAGATTAGTGCTTAGTAATGTGAATAAATGTTGGATCTGATCTATTCCCTTATGTTAAGTGCATCTATATGTTAGATCTGGTTGAATACTACGTTGCTCTGTAATTAGGGTTTTCTCTACGAAGTTAATACTGTGAAATATAACGGCTAAATGCTTTGTTAAGGTGTTGTAATCACAGATCGGTGTCCCAACTAAGGTTGCAAACATCTGAGTCCTACAACCACCCCTGCCTCTACCTTGGGTGAGACTTCATCTGCTTCGCAGGTGTTACCAAAAGGGTCGGTAGTTAGGGTTTTGTTGGTGCATTGTTGTAGCGTTGAACCCTGGGTCTGCCCCTGTGCCAACAATTTGCTCCTTAATAGCCTTTGCTTGAATAGATTAGCTCTCAGATAGCCCATTTCCTTAATTAGACTATACTAGATCTAGCCTTTCTTCCTTGGCACATATAGTGCTACAACTCTAAGTTTACTTACCCGTGTTGAAAATTTAATTGAGGTTTTTTAGTGCATATAGAACACCCATCACTATTGCATATAAATCTCTTCCTCCAAATCCCCATGGATAAAATTTGTTTTTACATATAACTAATCAAGATGCAAATCTTATACTACCACAAGACTTAAAATAGTCCTAATTGAAGTCATTTTAACAATAGGAGAAAACATTTCATCAAAATCTATACCTTTCTTTTGTGCAAACCCCTTTACAACAACTCTAGCCTTGTGCCTCTTTTTTACTCCATCTTCTTCCTTCAACTTGTAAACCCATTTATTCTTCAATGCTCTTTTTCCTGCAGGAAACTGAACCAAGTCCCAAGTCTGTTTATTTACCAAGGAATCCATTTCCTCTTTCATGCCTTGCTCCCACTTCCTTTTGGTGTATACCTGCATTATCTCTTCATAACATTCTGGCTCACTAGAATCAATCAACAATAAATAATACAATGAAGGAGATTATCGCCAGGGGGTCTAATTAACCTGATATATATTCTAACAACAATTGCAGGAGTTTGAGGTACCTGTTGATCCTTTTGTTGTACATTATGATTTTCTGGTACCTGTAGAATTTCTTTTTCATTGATCTCATCAAGCACTGTGTATTCTAGTTTTTCTTTTTCATGTTTCTTTCCCTGCAACTTATCTTTGTACATGACCTTCTCATTGAATATGACATCTCTACTCCTAATGATTTTTTTTATTTTCATAATCCCATAAGCGATAACCAAAATCATTAACACTGTATCCAATAAAGGTACACTTCTTGGATTTTGCCTCCAGATTTGTTCTATTTTCCTTATCAATATGGACAAATGATTCACAACCGAAAGTCTTAAAAAAAAATTACTTTACCTTTTTACCTATCCATGCCTCCTCTAGAATTCTACCATCCAAAGAGATTGAAGGTCCTCTGTTTATTAAGTAAACAGTGGTATCTACAACATCTCCCTAGAACTGTAAGGGAAAACCAACATGCAATCTCATACTCCTTGCACGCTCCATGATTGTCATGTTTATCCTTTTTGACACACCATTTTCTTGTGGTGTTCTTGGAACTATCTTCTCTCTACAAATCCTATGGTATGAACATTAATCATCAAACTCCTTGGTGCAATATTCACCTCCATTTTCTGATCTAAGAAATTTAAACATTTTTCCTGTCTCATTCTCAACCAAAGATTTCAATTTCTTAAAAGTATAAAAAACATCAGATTTTTGTCGAATGCAATAAATCCAAGTTTTTCTAGTTACATCATTAATAAAAGTAAAATAATAACGAGAGACACCAAGAGATGATACCTGAGCTAGTACCCATACATCTGTATGCACAAGCTCTAACCTTTCACTCTTCTTTTCTTTTCTGACTATGAGAAATCTGACTCTCTTCTATTTTACATAAACACAATGCTCACAGAAATCCAAATCAATTTGTTTAATATCTGGAAAAAAATTTATTTTGTGAAGTATCTGCATCCCCTTATCATTCATGTGTCTAAGCCTATGATTCCACGGTGTTGTATCCACTCATGTAGAATCTAAAGAGATAGAAGATTCAATATTACTAGTACATAAATACAATGTACCTACCTTCTCTCCTTTTGCTATCACCAATGATCCTTTGGTGACCTTCCACACCTTATCTGTAAATATGGATATACAACCTTCACTTGCAAACTTCCCTGTTGAAATTATATTTTTCCTTAGATCTGGATCATGTCTTACCTCTTTCAACAACCATTAGTTTCCATAGCTTCGCTTTATTTCTACCTTTCCCATTCCAACAATTTTACATGGTGCATCATCATCCAAATGAACCTATCCAAAATCACCTTGAACATAATATAGAAAATGTTTCCTATGAGATATGGCATGAAATGAAGCCCCTGGATATACTACCCAAGACTCAGAAATATTATCTATAGAAAGAATCAAAGCATCTTGTAACACATCACCTGTTACATTTTCTTCTTGATTTTTCTCATGTTGTCCATCTATTTGTTTCTTTGGAGATCTACAGTCTTTATTCATATTTCCTTTATTCCCACAATTCCAACACTCTATCTTTCCAAATATGGATTTGGATCTTCCCTTCCTATAATTCTTGGGGTTCCCTGAGCTCTTTCCTCTATCTTTTTGTCTTCCCCTATTCTCCATGTTTAACGCATTACTCGATGTCTCACTTGTTCTTTTCCGCCACATTTCCTCACTAAGGATAATACCAACAACATCATCAAAGTTTAAAGTGTTTGAACTAGAGATAGAGTTACTTACAGCCATGACCAAGTCGTTCCATCTTTCTGGCAATGAGCACAAGATTAGAAGAGGCATGACCTCATCATCGAAGTCCACTTTTACAGAACTTAGTTGATTAGTAACCGTATTAAATTCATTTAAATGATTTGCAATAGACCCACCTTATGACATCTTCATATGAAATAATCTCTTCATTAGAAATACCTTATTGGATGTAGAGGGTTTTTCATACAGTTTATCCAATGCATCCATCATCTCCTTCATTGTCTTTTCTTTTGAAATATTGAAATCCACCAAAGATGCCAGGCTCAGCTGTATCGTTCCTAGTGCATTTCTATCAATAACCTCCCATTCTTTGTCCTTCATGGTTGTTGGCTTCTTTTCTATTCCACCCAATGGTAGGAATAGATCCTTCTGAATAAATAATCTTCCATCTGCATCTTCCATAACTGGTAGTTTTTTCCAATAAATTTATCTACCCTAAACTTTCCAGCTTCCTCCATTTCTCCCACTCAAACTAGGAACCCTCTTTTCCTACGAGTTACCTTTCACTCTGATACCAGTTGTTAGAAAAATAGGATCGCGGAGCAACAAAATAAAATAAATGCGGAAATAAAACATAGAAGATACACAATACAATAAATACATAGATATACGTGGTTCACCCAGTGTGGGCTACATCCACTACAGAAATTTTCAATTCCTTCCTTTATTATTATCCAACAAATGAAGGGATACAACCTACAACATATCTAATGTAACTTCCTCTTCCTTCTCTCACAGTATCCTCTTTTAGAATACAATATTTGCAATGATACATAGCCACAATACATTTCCCTCATAAAAGAGGGTTTCCTTTTAGGGAAAAAAAACCATAACATAACTTCTACCGTCAAATCTGCGACCTTATAATGAATGGTCCGGATTTACAATGAAATTACAATTTACATTTACAAGGCATTTTTTCCTTCGAGGGCTTCACCGCCGAATCCCCACAGAGGGGGTAACCCCCATATGCACTCCTCCGCATGGAGAAGTGTACATTATTTCAGGGTTTAAAGTATTCATGGGGTATAAATATGGCTGAAAGCAAAGACCATTAAATCAAAAAGATAATCAGGCTCCACAACCAACAAAGGCAAGGCATGGCATGGCATGGCAAGACAAGGAAATGCAAGGTATGTCATGGCAAGGCATGACATGGCATGGCATGACAAGGAAAGGCGTGATATGGAAAGACATGGTATGGAAAGACAAGGCATGGCAAGTGAATGCAAGGCATGGTATGGAGAGGGATAGAAAGGAAAGGCATACCATACGATAGCAAGGCATGGCATGGAATGGAATGGAATGAAAAGTCATGGCATCTAATGACAAGGCAAGGCATGGAAAGACAAGGCATGCAAAAGGAAAGGCATGGCATGGCATAGCAAGGCATGACAATGCATGGCATGACAAGGGAAGGAAATGCATGACATGACAAGGCAAGAAATGTCATGGAAAGGCATGCAAAAGAAAAGGCATGGCATGGCATGGCATGGAGAGGAAAGGCATGGAATGGCATGGTAATGCAAGGAAATGCATGGCAAGGAAAGGCAATGCAAGGCATGGCACTACAAAGCATGCAAAGGCAAGGCATGACAAGACATGGAATGACATGTCAAGGAAAGGCAAGGCAATACACCTTGACACCTTTTATTACATTTTTTTCATAATTTTCAACTCTTTAGGGATTGATGTATTGAATTTTTTCTTTGGAAGGATTGACATTTGGATGTGGTCTAGTTGAATGAGTATCGAGAGCATCTTCGAAATTACCTATAAACTAGTTAATTCTCAAAGAACCTTTGAATCATATTACAATGGGCCAAAATGTCCTAGAAAAATATTCATTTGTGAAATATAAGAGAAGAACACATATAGACCAATTAAATCTCAAAGGTTTTTGATAGGCAAACATAATCATATATAGCATAGAATGGAGAGGGTTGGCACTTACAATTATGTAATAGAATTTACTATTGATAGTTAAAATGTATAACACATTTTTTTATGATCTTTACTAATGTTTATTGGAATTGTTTCATGTTTTACAACATTGGAATGACATCTTATTTGTAACTTATTTGAAATTTTATTATGGTATGTGAACTTAGATATGATGTAATATGATTATGGTTTTGTTTCATATGTTGTAATATTAGAAATATAACACAAAAATTACATATCGCATGAAATAAATAATAACTTTTCATTTTGAATGTTCCTTTTTGCAGAACATGGGTCTTCCATAAGATCCAATTGATCCTCATGAGATAGATCCATATTATAATGGGTCTGATACAGACATGGGAGATGATGATGATGAGGTAGATAAATAATACATTGTGAATGGTGACGATGATGACCACATTGATGATGATCAAGATAATGATGATGACCTAGTTGCTGGTAGTAGCGAGTGACATTGAACATATAGACTCCATCATTGATCATTGTTGATATATCGTTATGATGTTTATTTTCATGTTTACTATCCTATGTATCATTTTGACCTACAATACCATATTATTGAGTTTTATCATTTTGACATTTATCATTTTGACTTATATCATTTGGACATATATCATTTTAACTTACGTCCACTGTTGGTCATGTATCTTTCTAACATGTTATTGATCCACTTTCATATTTGAATTTCACTTGTTGTAGTTATATATGATGATGATATTATCAATGTTAAAGATATAATTTGTTTGACATGATACTTATATAATATTGATATATTTGACTAGCTTTAATTATAAATGATGATCATGTTATAATCATTATATTGTTATTTAATATATATTGTATGTTGTAGATTTTATTTATATGGAGATTTAATAAGTATAATGATGTTGTTAGTTGGTATGGATGTCCAGTTCCCTAAAAATTCTTTATAAAAGCTATCATATAAAATACTTCAAATGCAATAAGACTTACTCTATAATAATATAAGTTTTTTAAGATGCATGATATATTTAACTAATTAAATTGAAATAAAAAAACAGTTAAATTACTAAATGGAAGCTAAAAATGACACAACATGGGTTGTTAAAATAGAAGCAAAATGTGGCTTTAAAATGGAAGTAAATCTTGACATTAAATTTGAAGCCATACTTGGAGCTATTTTTGGATCTAAGTAGGAAGCTAAATTAGTTGCTTAACAAGAAGCAAAATTGGATGCTAATTAAGAAGCAGATCCCAACACTAAAAGGAAGCAAACCCTGGACCTAAAAAATAAGCAAAACCAGATGCTAAAAAGGAAGCAAACTTTGGAACTAAAAGGAAGCAAACCATAGAGCTAACAATGAATCAATTCTGGAAGCAAAAAAATATGCAATAATGGAATCACATCTTGGCATTAATTTGGAAGCCAAACTAGAAGCCATTTTTGACGCTACACTAGAATCAAAACAGGTGTTAGGACCACACAATGCACCTTTTTGCCTATACTTTTTGCCACCATTATACTCCTGATCACCTATATTTAGACTCATACTATCACTTTATCTGATCATCTTTAAGGTATACAACGTCCCTTCTCATTACTATATGTTTAATCTGTTTTGCATAATATTTTGCATCACTCTCGTACTTAACCAATGATTAGAAATGCATAAGTGTCCAAAACTGCAGATTTGCATTCAAGGCCTATTGCTGAAACACAGAACTGTCCAAGGCCGTCGTTGCTGAAACACAGAACTGATGCTGAAACACGGAGCTGCTAAATAGTCCAAGGTCGCAGATGCTGAAACACGGAGCTACTACACAGTCCGAGGTCGCAGATGCTGAAACACGGAGCTGCTACACAGTCCGAGGCCGCAAGATGCTGAAACACAGAAGAAACTGCCAGAACCGACGATGCTGAAACACAAGGAAGCTGCCACAAGTCAGCAGTCAACGCAGTCAGAGCACAATTCACGTGGTTGAAATAGCCCGCGAATTGCGATGCTGAAACAGCATCAACAACGATGAGAAGAAGTTGTTACACCAGTCGTAACAGCAATACCTCGCTCAGTTCCTGTAATAGCATTCGGTTGCGTGAAACCAGGACATCCTATGCTGATTTAGAAAGAAGATCTGATCTAGGATAGGATTCAGATATGTATTGTAATGATTGTATCGAAGGGATTTCCTCTTTAAATCAGAGGAAATCACCATTTGAGATATCCAAGTTTTGATGTATTGAAGCAACTCCAAAGAAGCGGGACGTGTTCTATTCCTTCAATTTGTAATGTGATATTTCGACAGATGAATATAAGACTGCTTTGATCATTCGTCTCTAAGCTTTCCCGTTTCAGGGGAATTTTGTGAGAAGGGAGGGCCCACCTTCATCACAAGATTCACCCATTAGATAGAAGTGTGTTAGTATAATTTATGTTTACGTTTTATTTAACTGTCGTTTGTTGAAACACTGTTTTTAATGGATTCCACTTTGCTGAAACACTACTGACTCTGTCTTAGTTATTGAATGGAATTTGTAATTCTTTTTATCAGCAATCTTGTGTGATGATTTTATGAGGCTAGCAGATAATTGGTTAAAGGTCCCTGCTCAGACAGAAAGGGGTCGGAATATCATAACCTCTGTAGAATTCGTTTATTGCTGCAAGTGTGCTAGCAGAGATTTGGTTAAGGGGTTCCTACTCAGACAGGAAGGGATTAAAACACCTTGTCTCCTGTAGATTTTATTTACCTTTGCAAGTGTGCTAGCCAGGGATTTGGTTAAGGTGTTCCTGCTCAGACAGAAAGGAACTACAACACCTTATCTTCTGTAGGTTTCATTTACCTCTGCAAGTGTGCTAGCCAGGGATTTGGTTAAGGTGTTCCTGCTCAGACAGAAAGGAACTACAACACCTTATCTTCTATAGGTTTCCTTTACCTCTGCAAGTGTGTTAGCCAGGGATCGGATCAAGGGTTCCTACTCAGAAAGGAAAGAACCAAAACATCCTGTTCTCTGTAGACTTCCCTTGGTATTAGCCAGAGACTAGGTTAGGGATCCCTGCTCAGAAAGAAAGGAATCAGACTGCCCTGTTCTCTGTAGACCTCAACCCTCACAAGTGTGCTAAAACAGAGTAAGGCTCAAGGATCCTACTTAGACAGAAGGGAACTAAGTGCTTTGTTCTCTGTTAGATAGAGTTGATTGTTTTCTGCATTATTGTTTTCATGAAAAGAGTGTTAATGTTGAAGTCTTTGTTTGAGAGTAAGGGTCATGTTCTCTGATTGCAGAATAGTTGTTCTTTCCCATTGCAAGTGTTATTTTAAATTTAATCCAGGATTCTTAGATCGATCTTTAAAGAATTGCAATAGGGAGGTTACTTTCATGTGATTTAATTCAGAGCTTCAGCAGAAATAATTAGTATAATTTCTTTACTACAACACTAAGTTGCTTTTGGAATTGAGCATATACAGTGCATGGCTATCTTTGAAATAAAAGACTTCCCTGGGTTGATAATTTATGTTTCACTTGGTTGTTTAAAATTAATTAAGCAATTATAGTGACCAACAACAGGAAACATTATTGGGAGCTAAACTAGGCGCTAAACCAAGAGTTAAGCCAGGAGATAAACTAGGAGCTAAACTAGGCACTAAACCAGGAGATAAACCAGGAGCTAAACTAGGAGCTAAAATAGGAGCTAAACTAGTAGCTAAACCAGGAGCTAAATTAGGCACCACACCTGGAGCTAAACTAGAAGCTAAACCAAGAGCTAAATTAGGCGTTAGAGATAAATTAGGTGCCACACCTGGAGCTAAAATAGGCGCTAAACTAGGAGCTAAACCAGGAGCTAAATTAGGCACCACACGTGGAGCTAAACTAGGTGTTGAACTAGGAGCTAAACTAGGAGATAAACTAGGTGCTAAAAAAGGAGCTAAACTAGGAGCTACACCTGGATATGTCCCATTTATAGCCTTCAAATGGAATTGAAGGGTCAGGTCAAAACGTTTCTAGTATATGGAAGGTCAAGGATCATGGATCTCGTGATGTGACATGGAAACCCGACACCATTTTTTAATTTTGGGCACAAAACCTGGTCTACGCGGGTTGTAATGGTGCAACCTGCATATACACATGTTGTATAGTTGTTGGGGTGCATATATGTGGAAAAATATGTTTTTTAGCTCTCAGAATTGCAAAAAGGGGACTTCAAGTCTGCATAGGGAAATGGAAAAGGCCTTTTGAGCAAGTTGCATGTGGTGAGGAAAATATTCCTATAATAGGTTGATGGATTGCTTGTTCCCACAATTTAGAAATCTAACTCTCAACTTTGAGCAATCTATGGATTTCAAATCTAGACTCAACATTCATTCCCATATCCCTCTTTGTCTTGGAGATAGTCCATCTTGGTAGTCATGAAGAAAGCCAAATGTTGGTATTTTTGTTCAATGTGATCCTAGCATGTTTCCATCACATAACAAATCCTCGAGAGGAAGTGTGGTTGCATCCATCTCCTAGGATCAGTTGCTTCCTGGCATGGAAACAACTCTTCACAACCAGTTGAATTGAATGACCATCTTGCATACCCCTAAATGTTGGTTGTAGGACTCTTGGTCATTGGCAAGTTGGTCCATATGTTGGTAAGTCATTCTTCAACCAACATGTAATGAAAGATATGTCAACCCGTGATTTAGCTCCTTCTATGCTCTATCTTACTTCCATCAAACAAATACTTGTTTCATTATTGAGGCTAACCTCTTATTTTTTTGTCTGTCCTTGGACAACTTCTTCTCCTTGAATTGGAGATGTAGGTTGCTCTTTATCTTCTATGTTTTTCAATATCCACACTCTTCTCTAAATTGTCTGGTTTTTTGGGTGAAGCTCTGGATGAAGTTGTCAACACTTTTCTTCTCAGTTTCCACTGAACTTGCAATGGGGCGGGGGGGGGATTTATTATTATTGCTCTTCCTGTCCTAATCCTCTGCTCCATCTGCCTCTAAGTTATCCATTGGATTGGAGAAGTATTCTTGTTGTTACTCCTCTGAAACCATTTACGATTGTGGAATATGGTTTTCTTCTCCTAGCAAGATGTTGTTAGGATATTTAGACACTTAGGAGTTAGTTAAGATCTACTTGGTCTAATGTGTCGTTAGGTAAAATGTGTTTCTTAGTGTGTTTCTTTAGTATGCATTAGTACGCATTTGTAGTTAGGAAATCCGGTGGTCACAATATGTTCCCGACATAGAGTGATCCAGCGGTTCATGCTCTCCTCGATCTTAACGACCATTGCTCTGTGGCTTAGCACCAGATTGGTCCATGATCTCTATTTAAAGAGCATGGAGAGTCATTTTCCGATGATCGATTGTGATAAAATCCTTTGTAAAATATCTCTGTAATCATTTTCTTTTGCATTAATGAATTTATCCAAGTGGTCGCATTGGTTGGGGTCATGGATGTTTCCCCGTAGGGGTTTTACCACGTGAAAAAATCGGTGTGTTGATATTTTATATGTTTATGTTAGTGGTTAATGAAGGTGTTTGTCCTCTGTTGGAATACCTGTGTTGTTGAACATAGTATCAAAGCCTGTTTGAAGACTCGCTCCTGTTGTAGATCAAGATCGTGAAGCCGAGTTTCCTCATCTCCATTTTCTATCATTTGTGTACATTTTTGGGCCTAGAGGATTGTTCCATTGCATCTGGAGCACTTGTTTCAGTTAGGAACACTTTTTTTTCACTCGAAAAGGTTTCCATTTGACCAAGATACGGCCATTATAGTCAGATCCAGAGGTATAAAGCCTGAATACGCATTTTTTAAATTTTTGCAAAATATTATTTTGGTTTTATTTCATTTTGATATTATTTGTTTCTGGGTCGTTACTCTTTTAGATATGCCTATGCTCTTTTCCCTACATCCTGTTTGATCTCGAAAAATCAGAAACAGATAGGAAAAGGTGCATCTTCCAGGTAAGCTAATCGAGATCTAACCCTTGTTGTCATCGAGAAGAGAAATTTTTTTCTTGTGTGAAAAAGAGATTTTTTTTAGAACTCTCTCCAAGGTAATGTTCCACAACAACAACAAGATATTGTACTTTCTTCAGCAGAAGCATAGTACCAAGTAGTGGTAAATGCAAGTCAGTAAGGCTTGTGGCTTCGACAGATCCTTTCAGAGTTTGGATTCTGGCATCAACATACAACCAACCTTTGTTGCGACAATCAGAGTGTCATCAAGCTTTCCAAAGACCCATTTCAACATCAGCGTAGCAAACACATCGATCTACACATGAACTTCATCAAAAATCTCATTCATGATCAAGTTATTGAAGTACTCTTTTGCCCTACAGAAGGTCAAGTTGCAGACATTTTCACAAAATCTCTTATAGAAGTGAAGTTTTCCAAACTTCGATCTATGTTAGGCATTCAGGAAGTTCTCATTAAGGGGGGATAGGATCTAATGCCTCCTTCCTTCTCCTATTGTGTCACCATTGTAAATCCTTCAATACTATCCCAAGTTGTTCTTAAGGGGGGATGCTAGGATATTTAGACACTTAGGAGTTAGTTAAGATCTACTTGGTCTAATGTGTCGTTAGGTAAAAGTGTGTTTCTTAGTGTGTTTCTTTAGTATGCATTAGTATGCATTTGTAGTTAGGAAATACGACAGTCACGATATGTTCCCGACATAGAGTGATCTAATGGTTCATACTCTCCTTGATCTTAATGGCCATTGATCCATGGCTTAGCACCCGATTGGTCCATGATCTCTATTTAAATACCATGGATGGTCATTTTTCGGTGATCGATTGTGAGAAACTCCTTTTTAAAATCTCTCTGTAATATTTTTATTTTTCATTAATAAACTGCTCTAAGTGGTCGCATTGGCTAGGGTCGTGGATGCTTCCCCATAGGGGTTTTACCACGTGAAAACATTGGTGTGTTGATCTTTGATCTGGTTATGTGAGTAATTACTGAAGGTGTTCGTCCTATGTTGGAATACTTGTGTTCTCGAACAGATGCCTCAAGATGGCCTTTATTCCTACAGAATGAACAAACCTTTGAGTACCAACAACTCACAATGCTATGTACTCTCTTCTTGTATTAGTGAAAAACAAGGGATATCTTGTTCTAGGTAGATCTCTCAGTCTTCTTCTGCTTCTTTCCCTAGATGATTGACTTCATAATTACTCTAAGCAATGGTGTGGGCCGAGTCTTCAATCTCTTCTTATCGTTGTGGTGGTAGTGGGATACCACCTTCACTTATTGCTTCTCTTTATCCTGATGAGCAAGCCAATTCCAACGTTGTTACAAGGAAAATCTCTCTATGGCATGGGGTGAACCAAAATAAATGAAATGACATGCATAAATCAACTCTAATCCCAAGTATTCTATATAAATGAGATTCTAACAAGACAAGGCCAAAATCCTACCTCGTTCGGATGTCTGATGAAGACCATCGTTGAGCACGCAAATCAAATATTTATACCCGCAACTTGTGCTTAACAACCAGGATACGCAAGAATATGGTGATAATATATAATGTTATCATATATATTAGCATACATGACAAATACGCCCATGGAATAATAATTCAAATATTTGCAAGATATCAATTGGACGAGAAAAAAGTATTTGAATTAAAATAATCAGCAGAAGTATATAGGTGACAAACTTCTGTAACAACACACATCGGAACCGAGAAACTAAGTCCCTCCAACTGGGCCTCCACCACTTCAATCCTCCACCAATGACAAGCTCATATAAAGTAGACAATGAGGTTTTGCATCACAAAGAAGGAAGAGATTGGGCGTTGAACAAGGATTTCATACTTTCAAGGATAAAGGGATGCAGACTCAATATGAAGTGAAATTTCTCCTGTTATCACTCTGTAAATTTCCTAGAGGTTGAAAAGAGGAAATACACAAAGGTAACCTTAACCAACCACTTTTAAAGCTGGGATCTAGCCCTTCCAGCTTCAGAGAGGGATCTCTCTACATGATTTAGCTTTGTTCGAATTAAGATATTAGGCTAGTTAGAGGCACAGGTTTTGTTTGTTGTAAAGGAATTTTTTAAAGCTGGTTGAAACAAATCACACATCCATTGGGCTATGGGGTCTGTACTTAATAAAATCTGAGATACAACCACAAACGCCAAAGAAATCTTTCACAAGGCGAGATAACAAGCTCACTGGATCTTAATAATTTAAATGATGGATGGAAGAAAGTTTAGGGAAAACAACTACAATCAACAAGCACTTAAGAATCTCTTGACTGCAAACTGTTTAGAAGATGAACATAAAAATCTACAGAATCAAAGGCAGGGTATCAGTGATAAATCCCACACTTAACGTTATTCGCATAGATTAGTT
>ML779763.1:424343-448643 GCA_009831015.1 Picea engelmannii | reverse complement strand
AGATGTATTCACTACCCTTAGCCTAGGGGCTATCTGATCAAGATTAGACAGTATGATCAGATGTATTCACTACCCTTTCAGCCTTGAAAATTTAAAAGAACTTGGTCATGCTTAGAAGGTATGACCAAGTTGTCATTACTGCACGGGGCCTTTGCTTCAATTCTTCTCTGACCTCCTTTCTCTTTTCCTTTTTATTCTCTTTTCACAAATTATTTGAAGAATGCCATATCATTTGTGAACCAAATCACCAGGTGCAGACGATATCCAAGTCATAAGATGATTCCCATAAATTATGGGGTGATAACATCTCCAAAGTGTATTTGCTCTCAAAGTTGAATTCTTCAATATCCTCCAAGGTTTGGATAAGGCTCAATTTATATCCTTCACATGGAACTGAAGGGTCGATTCAGAGTATTTCTAGTATATGGAAGGTCAAGGATCATGGATCTCGTGACATGGCATGGAAACATGATATAATTTTTAATTTTGAGCACCAAACCCAATGTACGCAGGTTGTAGTGGAGTAACCTACGTATATGCATGTTTTTTAACTGATAGGGTGCGTATATGTACAAAAATATGTTTTTTGGCTCTAGAAGGTACAAAAGGGGACTTCAAGTCTTCATAGGGAAATGGAAAGGCCATCCAAGCAAGTTGCATGGGGTGAGGTAAAACAAATTGTAACATATGCCCTCTTATGTTTGAGGTTAGAGGTGTATCTGCGATGGCTAAAATACATTATAATTCTAAGAAGTGGAGTAATGGATACTTAGCTAGAAGTGTTAGTTACTCATGAGAATATTACAATCCATAATGACTTTGTACACATGGCTGCAAATCTAAATTACACTGCATATCCATGTGGAAATATATCAAATAGTTGCTCATGGCCATGAATAGGAAACACAAAGTGCCATAGGTTGTCATAGTCATGAATAAGGCACGGTGGAATCCAGTCTCAAAATCAATCTGAATATATTAATATACAATGGAGTAGAATTTGATCTCCCATGATCACTGAAGTCATATAGGTACTGGTCCAATGAAAGACATAAACATAATAGGAATGTTGCTACTGTAAGTCGAAGGTGTTGTAGACTATCCACCAAAGGTGCAAGTCTACATCATCTGAATATAGGAGTTTATGTCGAACATAATGAGACTTCGTTTGATTACCATTCATTAAGGTATATTGTTAACAAATGCGAGACAACCTATCGATAATGAAAGTAGGTATCAAGGAACCGAGTACGTTCTTACAAGTGTGAATAAGGGTGTTGAGGTCGAACACTTGGATAATCCATTGCTCAAGAGACATTGATGTATTCCCAACTATCGATGGTGGGAGATCCTGCCACTAATGACTGCAAGCCTCTAAGTACTCATAAGACTCTAGGTATCATTTATAGAATAGATGAGCTGAATTCAATGGAAGGAGACCAGCTGAAAGGAGAGCAATAGGGAATCTCTCATCAATCATCACGAGGTACAAAGAAATAACTTGATGATTAGGAGGAGCTCAGACGAATAGGATTTTCATGAACCAATGACCCTGTGCATCTCTCGCATGCACCAGATGCAAGTAGTGCACGAAAGAGACCCTCTGAATAGAATCCAATAAGGAATATTGCCAACAAAGGTGAGGAAACCACCAATAAGGATAATGGCATCCAAGACATTTCATGAATCCCAATGTGTGAATAGATTTCTTGTCGTTTAACACAAGGGAAACCCCCCAATGAACGACCATTGAGGAAATGTCATTTGTTGGGTTCAAGGTTACCTACCCAAAATTAAAGTAGGACTAGGGTGCATGACAGGACTACAACTTCATGTGAATTTGACATACACTGAGGGTATGTACGACATGAAAATCCAAGAGTTTTGAGGAATGGCCGACAAAGGATTATAGACATCCTTTGAACAAGAGAATGAGACATGTGTATAACTCAGGCATGATAGACTTGATGATAAAACTTTGTGATGCAAGAGGCATCAACAAACTCTCCATAGGGACTGGAAGAATAACCAGTCGGAGGAGTAAACTCTAAGTAACAGGCTCAACTTCCTAAGGTCATGCTAAACCCAAAATTTGGATGACAATGGACTCAAAAGTATGTGCTATGTTCAAAGGAGACACCACTGTTGTCGATATGAGATAACACTCTTTTCTCACCCATATTTTTTTTTCATTCATAGGAAAATAAATGCTATGATACAAGAGAGGAAACGAGTGTCGCAAGTAAGCAACTAGCTCCAAGTAGTGGAACATACCTATGCTCAATTCAAGGAAGGGCATGTGGAGCATGGAAACTCAGGGTGGTGTTTCCTCTCAGGGTACAGGGTGTCAAGCTGCAAAGGATATATAAAAAAGGCTTGGCTTGGCTAGTGATGCAAATTTTTGAGGTAAGAGGCTTATAATGAGAAGGCGATAATCGACAATAGGCTCAATACCGCAAGCAAGATGATGGAATGCGATTACAAATTAACTCCAAAGAATGTCCTTTTTTGTAGATTTAGTCCCCTAGGCCCGAAAAAGTATAAAATAACACCCAAGAGAAATCTTCTAGCCAGTGGTGACTAGAGTATTCATTTTTCGTAAGTGGTCTACTTGGTCTAAAAAAGGGTTAAACTTAAACCAAATAGACGTCCTTTCAAATCCATTTAACGAGTGTGAAAGAGACAAGTACACTCAGAAATATTTTTTCTTTTAGAGAGTCATAAAATATCTTAACCAAGACTCAGGGATGTTTTTCTAAGAAGCATATAATGTGGGAGGCTAGGGCTCCCATGCAGGTCTTCTGTCAAAATCTTGCAACTCATTGTTAGTTGAAACAAGCTTGGGAGAACCCAAAGCTTTCCAATCCGAGGAGGATAAAATACTTGAAAATGATCCTTGTAGAGAAGGGATTCGAGGCTCTACAAGATCATCTCAATCAAATTAAACCATCCTAGGACTTGGAGGGAGCCTACTCAAAGAGAGTGGAATGCTACCTTTTGCAGAAGGTACAAAACTAGAAATTCTAAGGACATGGTCGAAAGACGCATAACCCCCCAAAACAAGAGTGGGATTGATCGAAGAATGAGGAAATGTCAATTTTTGGGTTCAAGGTTACCTAGCCATAATGAAAGTAGGACCAGGTTGCATGATAGGACTACAACTTCATGTGACTTTGAGATACACTGAGGGTATGGCTGACATGAAAATTCAAGAGTTCTGAGGAATGGACGATACAGGATTATAAACATCCTTTGAACAAGAGCATGAGACATATGGATAACTTAGGCATCATAGAATTGATGATAAAACTTCGTGATGCAGGAGGCATAAAAAAAATATCCATAGGGACTAGAAGAATAACCAGTTGGAGGAGTAAACTCTAAGTAATGAGCTCAACTTCCTAAGGTCATGATAAATCCAAACTTTGGATGAAATCAAAATTTTGTGCTATGTTCAAAGGTGACACGACTACTGCCAATATGAGATAATACTCTTTTCTCGCCCGTATTTTTTTTTGTTCTTTCATAGAAAAATAAATGCCATGATACAGGAGAGGAAACGAGTGTCGGGAGTAAGAAACTACCTCCAAACAGTGGAACATACCTATGCTCAATGCAAGGAAGTGCATGTGGGGCATGGAAACTCAGGGGGATGTTTCCTCTCAAGGTAGAGGGTGTCAAGCTGCAAAGGATATATAAAAAAGGCTATGCTTGGATAGTGATGCAAATTGTTGAGGTAAGAGGCTTATAATGAGAAAGCGAGAACCAAAAATAGGCTCAATACTGCAAGTAGGATGATGGAATGAAATTATAACTTAACTCCAAATAAAGTCCTTTTTCGTATATTTAGTCCCCTAGGCCCGAAAAAGTATAAAATCATACCCAAGAGAACTCTTCTAGCCAATGGTTACTAGAGTATTCATTTTTCGTAAGTAGACTACTTGGTCCGAAAGAGGGTTAAATTTACACCAAACAAACGTCCTTTCAAAGCCATTTCACGAGTGTGAAAGAGACAATTTCTCTTGGAAATATTTTCTCTTTTTAGAGAGTCGGAAAATAACTTAGCCAAGACTAAGGGATTTTGTTCTAAGCAACATATGATGGGGGAGGCCAGGGATCCCATGTAGGTATTCTGTCAAAATCTCACAACTCACTAGTAGTTGACACAATCTTGGGAGAAACCAAATATTTCCAAGTTGAGGAGGATAAAATACTTGTAGAGGATCCTTGCAAAGAAGGGATTTGAGGCTCTACAAGATCATCCCAATCAAATAAAACCATCCTAGGACTTGGAGGGAGCAAACTCGGAGAGAGTGGAATGCTCCCTTGTGTAGAAGGTACACAACTAGAAATGCTAAGGACATGGTTGAAAGATGCATCACCCCCCAAAAGAAGAGTGGGGTTGACCAAATAATGCATCGGCAATGTCACTTCCTTAGACTTGTCACTCTCCAAAAGAAGAGTGGGATCAACCAAAGATTACATCAACACAACCACTTCTTCAATCATTGGTTGGATAGGATGTGAGACAACATGGTCAAGAGACGCATCACTCTCCAAACCAGGAGTGGTGTCGGCCAAATATTGCATTAGATATTTGGGAAACTGAAGATGATTTAGAACCCAAAGGGGCATCAGACAAGGACCGCACTTATTTTACCACTGCAATAGCAGGGCACAAACGAGTTAGGTGACCCCCTTTGCAAAGTCTACAAAGGAACTTGGGCTTACGTAATATAATTCTAGGATTCTCAATAATATCAATGCCCCCAACATGAATTGCAGTGGCCAATGACATGCTCCTGACATGACCTGCAAAGGCTAGTCACAGATATTCAACATGACTTGTGAAGGTTGTTGACGAATCCCCAACATGACTAGCAGAGGTTGGTGATGAATCCCGAACATGACTAGCAAAGGTTGGTGATGAATCCCCAACATGACTAACATAGGTTGGTGATGTTTGTGGAGTGTGACTAGCAGTGACTAGAGTTGTGCCCCCAACATGACATGTAACGGTCGGTTGATGGTCTTCAATGTGACTTACAGAGGTTGTTGACCTATATCCAACATGACTAGTAGAGGTTGGTGATATAATATCAGTATGACTCGCAGTGAATCGACTTCTTCTTCCAACATGACTCACAATGGTTGGTTGTGTGTCCCCAACATGACTTGTAGAGGCCAATGACATGTTTCCAACATGACTTGCAGAGGTTGGTGACAGGTCTCCAACATGACTTGCAGAGGCTGGTGACATAATGTTAGTATGACTTGTAGTGACTGGACTTATGATTCCAGCATGACATGCAACGACTATTTGCGGCATTAGAGACCAAGGTCTAGGGAAAGACTGGTTTTTAGATATTGCAAACCAAGGAGTGTTCTAGAATACACCATGGCCATGTTCGGCAGAATGGTATCCTCCTCCAAACTGATTCATAAAGGGTTGTAAGGGAATCATCACCGAGGAATCCGCTTGTGAAGAGAAATCGACATGAAAAGGGTTACTCAGGTGAGGATATAAATTTCCCTGAGATGAAGGAACTTCATGCAAGGGGTTTCCCATACTATAAAACTGACTCCCTCTGGATGAAGCACCAGAGGTCAGAGGGAGGTTCGCCATGGGAAAAGCGTACGTAGGAACAATCATAGCAGAATAAGGATAGATGGACATGATGTAGGAAGTAGAAGGACCACCCATTTGAGCACTTGATCCTGGAAAAGTGAATCTAGGATTGGATCCAGAGGAAGGAGGTGTCCAACCTCCCTCCATGTGAGTTGGCTAAGGGATATGAACCCCACCAAATGAAAAGGAAGAATAAGGAGGAATCATACCCCAGACCCAAAGCTAGGATTCACATAAGACGACGAGACAGAGGATTGAAAGTGAAAATACATGTTTGGTATACCAAAAGAAAAGGATTAGAGGCCCAAGATATCGGTTTAGTATCATGATTCAACATACCACTCGAAAATACAAAAGGATTCATCCCCATGGAATGAGCAAAGAACATGTGTTAGGTAGCACTAACTGAGGGATTCATGGGGGCTCCACTAACAATAGCAATGAAAACTCATGACGCAATACAAAATCCTAAGGCCAACTAATAATTAGATAGAACACCAAAGTAAATAAAAAAGTCCAATGCACACAAACAAGATATAGTGGCTAAAAAGGGGCCTCCCTCACTAGAGTAGGCATGTCTCACTCAAGAGTGGCTTGAAACTCCCTTCAAAAGAATGGAGGTATTAGAATCATTTATTAGGGCCCTCGTGGGCTTAATAGCGTAGTCGGTCAGATTCCCTTGGAGAGGTAATCCTCAATAAGGTTGTGTGTTGTATAACCCTTATCTGACTCAAGGTACCTACAGAATATCTCCTGCAAGTAACCTATGTGGCTACCTATGTCAAGCAACTAGAGTCACCACAATATAATAAATGCGCAGGCAAACAATCGTAAGTCTGGCCCATCATATGGGCAGGGTAACAAAGATTGAAATCTTGAAAGCATCGCCTGTCACTGAGGTAAAGGTACTAGCAAGACCCCCAAATACGAATAGAACCCCAAAAATATCTATGACGCTAAGAAGGTATTAGAGGGATATCTCTGTAACCAACTTTGCACGACTTCGTGCTTAACTCTGGTGTGAGCGGAGCCTCCTGATGTCACTAATTACACAATGGGTTTCACCACTCCCTGGTTAGACACATATGTTTAGTTTAATAGCCTTGAAGAAGTTTACTCACAAAATCTTATTCTAAGGCCTGATGTCCTATACTTGTTTGTGTACACTTGAAAAATAAAATCGCTTCTAATCAATTTTAATTAATTAACATTAATTTTAATCACTTTTTCTTACTCAAGAGGTGCAATCGTGAAATTGGTGGTATTATGACTCAACATATAAAATAAGCGAATATAAAAACATTGCTAAGTACTAATCTTGAATTTCAAAGAGATGGTATACTTCTAAATGCAACTTTTCCAATGTAATCTCTACAATTTCAATAAAATGCAATTTGTCCACATGTGTCAAAATCAATGCGAAGTAATCAAAAGAGAAAATACCATAATGAAAAATGAGCAAATGTTTTTGTATTTTCGATATAAAGAAAAGAAAATGAAAGGATTGAATAACAACTTCACATCCAGACCCTACTACAAGAAAAAGAAACAAACCAATAAGGATACCAAGAAGAAAACACTCAGACAAATGTGCAAGGACAACCAATGAAAAAGATGATTAGAAAGAATATCATCCAAAAATCCAACAATAAGAAGGTTTCCTATCACTCTGTAAGCACATAACAGTCAAGACATAGACCCAAAAAGACTCAACAACCAACCAAAATCACCCAGAAAACACCAAACTAAGCCAACAAGACTAAAGAGATGATGTACGCGACCATTTGAGCACACCTTGCATGTGTACGCTCCCTACAGGAGGAAAACTCGTGTATGTACATGTCTTCCAAGGGAAAAGCCATGTATATCGAATAAAACACTACCAGGGAAAGGGTTAATCCAATAGACTCAGATGCAAAGTAAAAATAGGATGTCAAGCAATCAGGCGACAAGGAAACTTAGGCTAATAGAGAGAAAATCAAGGAGAAAAACACTCCAAACCCCAAAAAAGAAGATCAATCCCCAGTATGGTCGCCAATTTTTTTACGAGGAAAATCTCTCTATGGCATCGGGTAAACCACAACAGATGAAATGACATGAAGAAATCAACTCTAATCCCAAGTATGCTACATAAATGAAATGCTACCAAGACAAGGCCAAGAGCCTACCTTGTCTGGATGTCTGATGAAGACCACCGCTGAGCACGCAACTCAAAGCTTTATACCTGCAACTTATCCTAAACAACCAAGATACACAATCATATGGTGATAATATATAATGTTAACATATAGATAAGGATAATCCATTAACATACATGACAAATACACATGGAATAATAATTCAAATATTTGCAAGATATCAATTGGATGAGAAAAACGTATTTCTATTAAAATAATCAGCAGAAGTAGATAGGTGACAAACTTTTGTAACAACACACATCGGAACTGAGAAAATAATTCCCTCCAGCTGGGCCTCCACCACTTCAATCCTCCACCAACAACAAGATCATATAAAGAAGACAATGAGGTTCTCCATCACAAAGAAGGAAGAGCTTGGGGGATGAACAAGGAGTTTAGACTTTCAAGGATAAAGGGATGTAGACTCAATATGAAGTGAAATTTCTCCAGAGTTTATTTTCTCTAAAAGTTGAATTCTTAAATCTCCTCCAAGGTTTGGATAAGGCTCAATTTATATCCTTCATATGGAACTAAAGGGCCGAGTCAGAGTGTTTTTAGTATATGGAAGGTCAAGGATCATGGATCTCGTGACATGACATGGAAACCTGACATAATTTTTAATTTTGAGCACCAAACTTGATGTACGTGGGATGTAGTGGAGCAACCTGTGTATACACATGTTGTCTAATTGATAGGGTGTGTATATGTGGAAAAATGTGTTTTTTTTCTCTGGAACAAAAGGGGACTTCAAGTCTGCATAAGGAAATGGAAATGCCATCTAAGCAAGTTGCATGGGGTGAGGAATTTTTTTTTGTAACAAACATGTCTTTCACCTGCACAAAATTGGTCTGTATGGTCATCGGATTTTCCATTCTGTAATCAAAGCCTAGGCCTTCATGCTTAAACCATGGGGTAGATACAATGGAGCTCAAAATGCCTTGTCTTGTCTTTCCTATCCCTTGTCCATCATAGCCCATTTTCCTTAGGAACTTGGAACCAATGCCTCTAGTATTCTTTTCAAAAATCACTGAAATGATCTTGCAAGGAGTCTATGGAAGGTGAGATTACCAAAGTGGTCTCGATCATGGTGTTGGCTTGAGTAGTGGAAAGGGAAAGTGGCCCCACTTCTCGATGCTCTTATACAACTGGTTGGATCCTTACTAAGGCCTCATGCTTCTTTGTCAAGTCTTGTTGCAAATGAGACATCATCTCTATGATCCTATCCTCTTTCCATCTATTCAACTAAATGACCTTCTCTCCCAATTGTACAAGCTACACTATGTGCTTGTCCCAATCTATCATGGCAACAACGAGGGAGTCTTGGTGTTATTCAAACTTATTCTTTAGCAATGGTAGTTATTTGTAGAGGTCTCGAGGTGCTTCTCCATATTTTCCATCCTCTTCTTGAACATCTAGACCTACTCCTTCAAGTATTTATTCACTTCTCAAAGTTGAGCATTGTTGGCCCTTAACTCTTCCAACTTTTCTTTGCTTGATTTACCCATGCTAAGGTTAAAAATGTTCTCTTCAAAGTTCTAACAACTTTGTCATGGTCAAGAATGCAACTGCTCTGTTACCTTATTTGTAAATGAGGGATTTATATCCCGCTCACTTCACCAACACAAATACTATATAGAAGTTTCTTCTAAGTTCTGTTGTCAATCTTGTATAGAGTGCTCTATCAACAAAAAGGACACTAGGCCTATGTTCCTCTTTCCCTATACAAATCTGTTTATTCTTTTGATGGTTGCAAGACCTATTATTTGTGCAACATCTGCTCTAAATTATTGGTCTTCTCTTTCTTTGTGTAGCTTGCACACAAGGACCCAGATGATAACACAATAACAATCTGATCAATAACAACAATGATCTGCAAATATTCTAAAGCTAGTGACAAGATACATATGTTATGTGAGTTCTTTGTTCTCAGTGTATCCCTTTCTCTTCCGATGGATGCAAGGCCTTTTCTTGGGTTAAAATTGTATGCAACAACCACTATAAACCCCTCTGTGCTATGTCCCTCGCAGGAACATGATGATATAATGTTTATTGGATTCAAATCTTGTTTTTGTAGTGCCAAGACAATTACTAAATTTATACCTCTGTTTGAGTTTAAATGACTACATCGAACCCTTGTTTGAAGGCCACCATTTTCTAACCACAACACTTTCCAACTCTCTGTATATCATGCTCTCTAGTGTGTCAAAATCAATGTTATATTGAATGATCCAAAAGCCAATGGGAATACAAAATGTGCTTATAAACAACTCTAATTTGAATTGAAACACAAATAATGAAAGAACATGTGAGGTGACTTTACAAAAGCATGGGAATGACAATTCCAAATAATGCCACAAGATTTGAACCATGAGCAGTCCAACAACTTCAACCATAAGATGTCAAACCTATGGGGATGAGGAACAATAGTTTAGTTTATGGTTTCCACTCATCTCACATCTCAATGCATCCAAAAGAATCACTCAAGAAATAATAATTTGACCCATCAATTAATTATTCAACCTAATAATTAAAAAATTCAACCCAACACATAATTTAAATGCTCAACAATTGAGTGACGGTCCATGGAGGAAATAATTCACCCAATAAATCAAAATTGACTTAGGGAAGTATGAAATATGCCCAGCAATGCAAGGAGAAATCTACCTCAAAAGACCTCATGTGATGTTGATTGCATTGATATTATAACTTTTTAGTGGCCCTTTTGGTGGATCCAATGGCGCCATGATGTCCACTAGAAACATGACAATGGAGATTAGGGTCATGCCCTTAGAAACCAAGATCTCCGATATAAAAAAACTAGGTTTCTAAGATTGATTAGTTGCAAGAAAAGGTCTATAAAAGTGACATCATGCAAGTAGATATTTCTACCACCAATAACTAGATACAATTCATCCTTGACATCCTTAAAGGAAGAGAATTGTGGTAGGAACAATTGAGATTGTAAGCTAGTTATGAATCCTTGGTAGGAGGTGGGCATCACATGGGAACACCCTTTCTAAACAAACAACATCATATATGGCATAGATTTTTTAATTCGATTTGAACAAGTTCATTACTTTTTCCCAGTAAGCTAAATTACCTAAATAGAACACTACCTTTCCCTCCTAGATATTAATACTAACTTAATGAAACTCATTGTTAGTATATTATATTTAAATCTTAAGTTTTAATAATGGTGGCAATGGGGTCCATATGTATGGAGATGCTTCTCCACATGATTTAGCCCATAACCGTTTGTTCCTACATACTTGCCATTTATTTCCCTTTCCATCGCCGGCTGGCGCGATTAATGCGGTTTCCCATCAGTCGTTTCTAGAATTCAATTTTGACAGTCGCCATCAGTTGGCGCTTATTTTGATGTATCCTCCTTTCTCGCTTGTTTCCTCTTTGTAGTGATCATTGGACTTGTCTCCGTCGGGATAGCATTGCCGAGTGTGCGTGCTCATTCTATTTTCGGCGCACCGTGCCTCTGTTGTTATATTTTGATGTCTGGTACTATGTGGCATTTTTTTTTTTACTGCATGATATCTTTCAAGTTGCGGGTGGTCAACTGTCCTTGTACAACTTCAGTCGACTCCCATTGATAATGCCCCTCAATTCTGTTCCCTCCAAATCCTTCAACTATACAACTCCTCCATCTTTGACAATCTTGACTTCATATGGTCCCAACCAATGTATTATGAACTTTCCTCGATGTTGAAAAAACTTGTTGTCATACAGTAGGACTAGGCCTCCTTCCTTGAAACCTTTTCTCTTGATATGTCGGTCATGCCAAGCTTTGTCCCTTTCTTTTTGTACTTCTTGGTGAAAGCCTGCTAGAATCCTATCTACTTCCATGCTCATCAACTAACTTAACCTTTCTTGTACTTCGTCTCTCATTGTCATGTTTGTGATTGCTGCGACACACAGACTTATCACCAAGAATTCTAGTAGAACCATTGATTATTGTCCATACACCAATCTAAAGGGTGTCTTTCCTGTCAGCTTCTTATAAGTAGTTTTGTATGCCCATAATACTATTGGTATCTTTGAATTCCAATAGTCCCTATTGACATTGCAAATATTGGTTAGGGCGTTCTCTAGAATCTTGTTAAAGGCTTCCACTGTTCCATTTTCATGAGGATGGTATGGAAAATTTTTATAATGGTAGACCTTAGATTCTTCAGTCAGAGATCTGGTAGTGTTGTTGATAAAGTGAGCACCTTGGTCACTCATTAGAATCCTTGGACATCCAAATCTAGTAAGCACATGTTCAAACAGGAAGTGTGTTGTTGTCTCTGTGCTACAATATTTAACTGGTGTTTCCTCTGCCCATATTGAGAGGTATTTTGTCACAATGATGATGTATCACATGCCTAATCTCCTTGCAGGTGGCTGAATTGGCCTAAAAAAATCGATAGCCCAATTGTCAAAAACTTGTAGCGTTACTTGTGGGTGTAAGGGCGTCTCATCCTATCTGTTTGGTTTTCCAACCATAAGACAAACATCACATTGTTGACAATATTCCTTTGCATCTCGATGAATAGTTGGCCACCATAATCCTGTTAGCCTATGGCTTACCTTTACCAATCACTAAGTCTAAATTGTCACCTATATTTGTATTATTCATTTAGGATATTAGTAATATATCCTCAAGTGATGACTAATGATTTAGTTAAGATTGACTAGCCTAGTCATCATGCATGATTTTAGGATCTAGAGCAAATCTCTCTATGAGGTGGCATCACCCATTGTACTATAAATATGTAACATTGGAGTGAATACAATAGAGTTGGCTAATATGCCTTTTCTGCCATGTTGTTGTTCTTGTCTATATTTTATCAATTGGTATCGAAGCAAGGACAACCTTTCCCTCTCATGAGAGGGGCTAGAATATGAGATAAATTGAGAGTTGATCCTATGTATATATGTAGGGTAGAAGTGTGTTGAATTTTTTAATGTGTATTGTTTAAATTATTGAGTAGTTTGCTTGCACTGCCTCTGTCAAGTGTAAGATTTCGAGAAGTGATTAATGTGTGTGGATGTTTCCGTGAAGAAGTCTCCATTTCTATGAAAGATCTGCTGGTGGAGCCCAGATCTTCCTTGAAGGATCGCTATTTCATTAAAGGATCACCACATTGAAGGATAGCCGCAAATAATTTGGGGAGATTGCTACCATAGTTGTCCATTGAACGCAATGCTACATGATTCGAACTTGGATTGACATCTTCAGCCTCCATTGCACAATAGACGTTCTTAGTCCAGCGATTATGCCCTGCCTTCTACTGTCTGTCTTGTTACAGTCATTTCGATTGTTCTATGCCCATTGAACCACTGCCTTGAATCCGTTTTCTTGTAGATCTGGTAGATCGGTATGAGGTTTCTGATAACGTGGGACAACTAGAGGCCCTTTATATTCATATGAAGAATATGCTAAGACATCAAATTTTGTGATTTCATGGAGTAGAAGAATCAATTTTTCAAAGTGGTTATTTACTTATAATTGAACAAAAGTGAGGAGTGAAACCAATTTTACAAGGTGAAGGAGCAATATCTCTCGAGCACGTATGATCAAAGCCATAGATCGCAGGAGATTCGCTGCCAGAAAATTGCTAGGGTTCATTTGACCGGTGTGTCAACATCTGATCTGAATCCAAAGACATCACCTCAGAATTTGAGCCATTTCAGAGATTCATAGATCCACCGACCGTCAAAGGAACAAATTAACAAGAGTTGAAGTTGATGTTTCAATTGAGTTTGAGCATCTGTTTGACAACGTTTACATTTTCCAAGGATAATACAACTATACACACATGAAACACATCAAGCAAGTAAATTCAAGCATAATTCATGTTATTCAAACACAATGTTACTCATGATCATGCATTCAAGCAAAAGTAATGCAAATCAAGCATCAACAGAGAATACTAAATCAAGAAACAAGTCAAGCTCGTAAGCAAAGGAGAATTGGACTCAAAAGCATCGATAACACATTCAAAGTGTAATTCAACTTTAGAATCAAGATTTATCGTAACTTGCAAATTGTCCTTTTGTAAGTTTACTTGTCTTTTTAAAATCAAATTGATTTGAATTGAATTTGTCATAAGATGCATTTTCAGCTAAGCCCGACACCCTAGAGTCATTTTGAGTTGTAATTGACAAGGATGAGTACTTGAAACTCAAATCATTGTAATACTTTGGGATGCATTTTTTTATGGTAATCGACATCCTCAACTTCCTGGAAGCAAGTTCAATCAAGGAAAGTTCAAGTGAGCATGAATAGCAAGCGAGCGTGAAGCTCAAGTGAGCGATTCAAGTGAGCGAGTTACAAATAAACCTTCTTTTGTCGAGTCAAATTGTAATAAGGATCTACCTGTACAAGGAGACCTCTTTTAGTGTTTTGAAAATGGCTCGAAGTCTTGAATTATTAGAGTTATTGAACACTCTAATAAACAACACTGAAGAAAACAAAGTGACATTGAACAAAGAAACTCTTCAATCAGTGCTAACTTGTTTGCAAGTGACGCAAGATAAAGTTAGACTTCTTCAATATCTATCCCAAATATTGAATGATGAGTTGATAGATCTCAAAAATCAACAACTAGTGAATTGTTCCAAACTAGTTTTTGTTCAAAACAACCCTCTCTATGATGATAAAGATGATGATGATGATGATGTTTTTAATCAACAACCAGTGAAGGAACAACAAAGTGATACAACTTCAGAATATGTTTTAGATGAATTTGAATCTATTCATGAACCTACATTTCAAGAGTTTTCTTTTGACTTCAATGAAGAAAACCTTTCAATGCTACAACAACATGCAGTAAATCCACTTCCATAGATTTCAAAACAATAGGTTCAGAATACTCTTTCCAAGCCCATCATCAGACCTTGGGAAGAAATCATCTACAACAAGAATAGAACAAGACTTGGATATGACAAGGAAGTTACCTTTCATATTCCTGATTATTCAAGACCAATCAAGTTCCAAAGTGATGGATTCCTTCAAGAAGCTTCAAATTCACTTGTTCAAGTTCAACATCAGAATGATAAGTGTCAACATTGTAATCGAGTTGGTCACAAGGAGAATCAGTGTTTTGATCTCCATCCTTGCCATCATTGTGGCAAGCATAACCATTCTTCAGACAGATGTTCAACACTGAAGAAACCTGCAAGATTGAAGATTCACTATGAGTGGATTAATCCTTGGAAATGGTCATCAACAACCAAGAGATTATATAAGTCTTACCGTAGAATTCAATCTCGAGTAAAGACCAATCTTGTAGCACATAACATTTTTGTACCTCACATAAGTGGTCCCCTTATGGCATAGCTTTCGAGCATGGCCCTCATGGGATGAGATAACATGTGGTTTTTTTTGCATGCCCACTTTGTGTTGTACTCAAATGGAACAAGTATGGTACTCTCTTGAGACTAGAAGGGGGGAGTACAATGATGTAACTCTCATGCACCTTAAGGGGGGGAGTTCAAAATTCTAGTGAAGATGGTTCATAAAACCACTTATGGTCTCTCCTTTCAACTGAAAAAGGGGGGAATTAATGATGGAATTGGTTGTCAGACAAAAAGTTTCGACAACAACAAACATCAAGTATGCCAGATGGGCATGAAATTTGCCAAATGGGCAACTGTGGTCTGTAGATGACATACTTTGGCAGAATTATGGTTCAATAAGTTTAATTTGAATCATACATAATTGGGATGTTTGATTTTGATTTTGAGAGCAATGATGTGAATGTTTGGTTCACATAGATGGTCATTCGACCTGGAAAAGGACAAGAGGATCCTTCTGCATTTCAGCTTGGCATTTGATTGAGTTGTCAGGCATTTTTCAGGGATGTGTCAAACTAGAAGTTGAGTCACTTCTCTTGGTTCGCTCTCATCAGATTGGAGTTTACATTAAGTAAACAATTTGCATGTACCCCGGCTCACATGATTACATAGTGATATTTTCTAGAGATGGCAGAATTTGGCAGGATTATGGTTCAATGACTTGCAATTGAATCATACACATTATACATTAGGATGTTGTTGGACACCTAAAAGTGTCAAGATTGGTTAGTGGTTATCCAAAAACCATCAGATACATGGTATCAATTGGTCAATGGTCATCCCAAACCACAAATTCAGAGAGTACTTTAGTGATGCACTGATAGTAGAGTGGTGATACTACATGTTCACCAATTAGCAGAAGACATCAGATTATTCTAGCTAAAATACTTGGCAAAATGATCAAATTGTCAAGCAATCAGGGAATGTTTAGATATTGCAAATGTTCACTTCCATATCTCATCTCTCTTCCAGTTCATTTCAAATGAACATGTTCAACATCTAGATTGGCGGTTTTTCAGGCAGTTCTTCATTGAGGCTCAGCACAGGAGTTTTAGTATGAAGACTTGGAATTGATACCGGTGTATGCTTTATTGCTAGTATCATTGATTGGACTTGTGATTGAGGGGGGGATTGTTAGCCTATGGCTTACCTTTACCAATCACTAAGTCTAAATTGTCACCTATATTTGTATTATTCATTTAGGATATTAGTAATATATCCTCAAGTGATGACTAATGATTTAGTTAAGATTGCCTAGATTAGTCATCATGCATGATTTTAGGATCTAGAGAAAATCTCTCTATGAGGTGGAATCACCCATTGTACTATAAATATGTAACATTGGAGTGAATACAATAGAGTTGGCTAATGTGCCTTTTCCTCCATGTTGTTGTTCTTATCTATATTTTATCAAATCCTACACGCAGTACCTTATGCATGATAGCTTTGCCTGCACATTGTCCTCCCGCTATCCCTTCATGGGCTTCTGCCAATATCCTAGGCCTTTCGTGTTCTAGCACGCACCTTCTCAAGATATTGTATGCCCCCATTTTATATAGGTTCCCTACGATTAGCTAGTATTCGACTGCTCTATTAACCATATTCTTCCTTTGCATGGTGTTAAGTTCCTGTGGTGCAGTCCCTGTGCTTAAATACTTAATAATGTCAGCAAAATAATCATCAGCGACCTAGACTGAAAATAATTGCGCATCAGGGAAGGTATCCTCTACATTTGTAGGCTCCTCGCCATTAGTGACCCTTGAGAGGTGATCAGGTCCTGCGTTCATCTTCCCTTGTTTAACTATGACTTCAAAGTCAAATTATTGAAACAATAGTAACCATCGACAGATTTTGCCCCCCAACACTAGATTGTTGACTAGGTACTTGAGTATTGAATGGTATGTGAACATATTGAAATGTTTCCCCATTAAGTAATGTCTGAACTTTTGAAGTGCGTAGACCATATCTAGGCCTTCCCTCTCTATAGTGTTGTAGTTATGCTCTGATTCTGACAGTTTTCTACTAGCAAATGCTATAGGATGATCCAATTCTCTTGTCCTAACTGTGCTAGAATAGCTCTAAGTGATATGGCCGATGCATCTACATGTATGTGGAATTTCTTTTCCCAATCCGGGAATACTAATATTGGTGTAGTTACCATATTTTCTTTCAGCATATCCAAGCCGTGTTGGTAGTCCTCATTCCACTAGAACTTCATGTCTTTCCTTAGCAGTTTCTCCATTGGTACAGTGATTTGCGCATACCCTTTTATAAATTTTATGTAGTATCATCTGTGTCCCAATGTTCCTCTTAGTTGACAGACTATTTTTGGTGGTGGCGAGTTAATGATTACTACAATTTTGGCAGGATCTACTAGTAAACCTTGCTTGCAGACTATATGGCCCAATAGTATCCCAAAAGGTGTCTCGAATATACATTTATTAATGTTTAAGGATATTTGGCATTGTCTACATCTTTCTAACATCGGCCGAAACACCTCTACATGGTCATTCAACAAACTATAGACTACCCAATCATCCAAATATACCTCTAGAAACTAGTGGATAAATTCTTTAAATGCAACTATGGAGACTCTGGAAAGTATGGTTGGTGCATTCTTTAGTCCAAACATCATGACCGTGTACTAGTAGGATCCCCATTCTGTAGCAAAAGTGGTCTCGTATCTGTATTTCAGTGCTATCTTGATCTGATGGTATCCTGAAAATCCGTCGGTGAATGAATATACTTCCTACCCTCCTACGTTCTCCAACACCTCATCCGTGAAGGGTGTAGGGAACAAGTCATGTAGGCACGCATCATTCAACTTCCTCAAGTCGACGCATATTGTTATCCCACCTTGTTTTTTCTCTTGAACTACCATCGGGCTTATACATTCTAATTCTTCCACAGGTTCTATGATTCTAGCTTCCAACATCCTATCTATCTCAGCTTTGACTTTTTGCTTATATATCAGATTTATTTTGTATGGTCGTTGTCTGATCGGCCTCAACTCTAAGTGGTATCTTCATTTCATCTAGATCTCCTGTTGTGCCCTTCATTTCTGTGAACGTTGTAGGGAACAGGTCAATGTACTCGCACAGTAACTATGTTATGCTTTCCACTGTTTCTTCATCCCAGTAGTCTCCAATGTTAGCCATTTTGGGATTGTCAACTGTCCCAATATTGATTTTCTTCACCTTGATTGGTGTAGCAATTACTTTTGATTCTAGAGGAGGAACTTCCACTTCTCTTTCACCTTCAACTTCCTCAATCTGAATATCACGTGAATCATCTTCATCGGGTACTTCTTCCTGCACATGGTAGCATGAAAATGGTTCTTTCATTGTTTGTCTGTTCTGTTGTTGTTCTTATGTTATGGGTTCAACTTTTGGTTCCTTAATGAATATCACCCCTCTTATTTGTTTAAGTTTTGCATCTATGTTGGGGTTCTCATGCTCAAATGAGAAAGTGATTGTAAAGTTTTGTTGTAGTACTATCCAGCTTATAGTTCCTTTGTGCAATTCTTGGTCCGTATACCAGTTTGTTGGGATTCCCTCTAATGTCTGTATGAACTGATGATGCCATTCCTCTGGGGGTTTCATTTTCCATAGCACTCTGCACTTCTCCAAGTGTTTTGTTGGTGCCCCCTGTCCATCATATTTATGTTGTTGGGTGCTTCTTTGTTCTGCGCCAAACCTAATGTGCAGTAACCACTTACATTGGTACCAATCCTTGATTGTTTCCCTGTGTGTGCCCCACCATCTTGCAGGTGTAGCCTTAAGTGTGATGTCGAGAGATAACAATCTCTGACTGTATGATACCTCATCCTCATATCTTGTTAGGAATTCTTCCAAGTCATTGATTCCATTGAAACTTGGAGGCTCTCTAACTTCTGTCCCAACCCACCTTACTACATGGTCTATTCAGGCGCATCTTCTGGTCAAGACCTCATGTAGGCACTACTGTCAATTCTCCAGACCAGTGTCTGAGTCGAGCGCACATGATGTGATACTTCTCCAGCTAAGTACACCATCGACAGTCGAATTAATGTCATATTCAGTGCACGCAGTGGGCCAGTACAACTAGTTAATTTCTTCCAGATCTAAACATGTTAGTTCCAAAAATATTTCGACTTCTGATTGATCTAGGGGCACGATAACCCTGTATTTTCCTGACTCAAATGTCATCTTCCTGGTCTTCATGTTGATTATTGCCTGATTTTCAAACACCCAATCCTATCCCAGTAATGTTGGATATGGTGTTGTGTCGTCCACGATTTCGATCAGTTCGAAGTCTGCCTTAGAGCACACTCCATCCAGATCTATTGTCCCTCCTTTCAGCCTCCCTATTGGTAGAACTCTGTGTTGGTTTGCTAGTTTCAATTGGACTGGTGAGTATCCTAAGGTAGGTTCTCCCATGCATTTCCATGTCTTTTTGGGTAATACATTCACTTCAGATCCCAGATCTAATATCACATTGCCCATGTTAAAATATCTGATGTTGGCATTCAATCTAAACTCTCTATTGGTTCTCCTCCTTGTATGTAGGTGATTGACTATTTTCTGTTCTAACTTTCCTTCTATATCTAAGCTACATACTTCTAGAATATTTTGACAGAGGATGGATCATTTAGTAATGTTACACATGATTGAAAAAATCCTTTGATTGTACTTAATTGTCCCAGGGGCTGCATTTCTTTGGTATGAACCAACGATGGAGGCATATCGTACTCTAGTACTTCCTTACTATGTTGCACAATTGAGGTCGACGCAATGTCGAGCTTTAGAAATTATTGTCTGGCTTTCTTAAATATCTCCTTCTCGTTCTACGCATTGAATGACTTCCTAGGTTCTGCATTCTTCTTCACCCATTGGTGTTGTACTAGCTCTTGTCGTACTACTTCGTTTCCTGTCTTAGCTCCTCTGTGTGTAACTATGTTGATGTTTCTTCCTTCATCCCTTGCTTCTGCTGAAATCCATTGAAAATTCTGATTGTTCTAATTTCTCTTTTCCTAGATCTTCCCTAATAACGTAGGACATTATTCTGTGTCATGATCTGATGTGTGACAATACATACAAGTCGTCAATGGAAGTGGAAATTCTCTTACATAGTGTCCAGGTTTTTTATAGTTGTGGCATACCATTGATCCTATACCTCTTCCAAATCCTCCTATTTCTCGTCCTCTACCTCTGTATCCAGATCGATCCCCTCGCGGTGTATTGTATTGAGGTACCTGATTATATTGTGCAGGGTTATATTGCGGTTGCGCAATGTTATATTGTGGTTGTGCATTGTTATATTGTTGCAGCACAGTGTTATACTACGATGGTGCCTAATTAAATTGAGGTGCAACTTGCCTTATCATCATTTTGGCTTGCACGCTATATGCATCTGATGTCCTCTCTCTCATCAACTCCATGGTTCTACAATCTCTGTCATCATGTCCCACTGATTTGAAAAAATTGCAATACGAACTCTTTGGGATTGTCTGGTACTTTTGCATCATTGGGCACTGATATGGACTGGGGCCCTGTTTCTTACAGATTTTGCACCATAGTCCTCCTGTTGGTAACGGGTTTGGCATTCCTGCTACCATGTATTGTGTAAATGTTGGGAATTCATTCTTATGGTGTCCTTTTGTCCTACATGTGGTACACCAAACGACTTCTCGTTTGTCCTTACTTTTGTTTTGGTTTACATGGAACGTTAAGTTCTTCAAATCCTCCTTCAGCTCTTCAATGGCTAGATCTATATTCTGATATTGGTTTTCCTCCAGTTGCAGGGCTACCTGTAGAGCCTCTGCCTGTGTCTGAAACTTATGTTGTCGCAATGGATATTTCAAGTGTGGTAATAATGAGTTGATGAACAGGTGCCTGTGCTGCATATATGTCATGAGATATTTCAGTTTTCCTTTCAGTCACTTGAATCTCTGGTCAATATCCCATATGGATTCTCCTATTTTATGTCTAATTTCTATCATCTCACTCATGTATTGGTCCTCTGAACCTGGCTTCTGAAACTCATTTATCAACAACTTCTTGATATCCGCAATTGTTCTGGTTGTCCCTAGTGGATTGATTATGGCTAAACTCATATACCAATCCAGTTCATGATCCCTTAGTGTGATAGCCAACTGTGCACGTTTAGTGTCCTCATCTTTGATCTGTTTTACTTCCCAGATCTTTTCACAGATAAATAGGTTCTTCTTCGGGTCCTCCAACACTTCTCCTTTGAATTCTGGTAACTTGATGGTGGGATTGTGTCCTGCCATCCTGAATGTTGAACTGCTACCTCCACACGGTGTATATACTTCACTAATGCTTCATGAACTGGCTCCCCCAGTTGTGTTCCTTGTGTAGATATGCTTCTTGTTGTCCTCCTTCTCCTGAAATTTGTTTGTCCAAACAATGGTGTTCCTTTTGGTGTGTTGGTCGCACATGGGTTTATGGGTTCCACATTGACATTAATATGGATACGATTACTACCTTCAATTCCCACTCTTGGACCTCTCATCTTCCTCCCATATGTTGTGCGCAATATTTCCTCAATCTTCTCCACAACCTGGAGATCCTCTACCTCCTCTTCATCACTTGCAAAGCCTTCCCTTGGAGCTACAAATCTCTTCTTGGTGTTCACCTTGTATTGGTAGGGTACTTCACTATGCATGTTTCCAGTTGTCACCATGATCCTCTTGATCTGGTCATCGTCCATCATGATTGGGTCCAAGGCTTCCTCCTTCTTTACTTTACCCACTTCTCCTTCCATTTCTCCTTTTTCTGTCAGTGCTTCCCCTCTTCCCCCATGCATGCAGGGAAGTTTAGTTGCCTGACTCCATTGTCATTACACCTTTGTTATAGAGAAATATCTTAATAGAAGTATGCATTGGTCTAATATACCTTCCTCTAGGCTCACGTAGAAACTCTTGCTCGGCTGCGATGTACGCCTTCACGATATCTAATGCAAATTCTGTTATAAAGCCTGCTACAATACTATGGAGCCAAAAATCTACTGTGCGGGTGAATTTTTTATTCAAATGTTGTAACTGCACGATCTTAACTGAGGTCCACTCTAAATGTTGGATTTGATTTGTTGCGTGTTTTTCCTTCAACCTCAATATCCACTCCTGCAATAAGTGTGGAAACTCACAGAAAAATACTTCATGCAGATCAGTAAACACATACTTCTCAAAATATTTACGCGGTGTAACTCTAGGGAATCTGTTATCTTACTACACAAAATCTAGCTCCTTTGTTTTCAACCATCTCTCTATCTCCTCTTTTGTGGGTCTCCAGGGTATAAACATTCCCTTCTATATTTTCATTCTTTTTGACACTTCAGTCCAAGATCTTACATTCTTTTAACAGTTTTTCAATAGATCAAACATTCTTTTACCATATCCTCAATAGATCTCATCCACTCAATCCTATGTTGTTCCAACCAGCAATGAAACAGTTTGTTGGTTGCTTATCTAAGTTATACCGTTAACATGATTGAACCAGGTTCAGGTCTACTAGGGATCCAACAAAGCCTCTAAAACTATCGGCCCTCCTGGTAAACCAGAAGGCAACACACCACACAGGGTGCACTGTGCAGTCTCACCCAAGATAATTTTAATGGGTGATTGCAATACTCAAGTTCTCGCAGTCCAGGATTGAATGGGGATCTGTGAGTTGTGTGCTGTAAATTCTATCTAATTATTAAAGCAATATACTGTCATTCTCATTCATGCATGTAATATAATTAGATCCATTAATTTATTCATACATCATTCTAACATCTACTCATAGACAATAAAAGAGATACAAGCACTCAATCACATAACATAGGTTTTACCGTGATTCACTCCCTCCTAGGATACATCCACAAAGATCTGACTCTCAAGCTCTTTTATTATGGTAGTTCCAAAGCTACAACGTTGCGCGCTTTACAACTTGTCCTTAGTCAGGTCGAGGTCTATTATGAGGTGGACTAGATCACATCAGGATCCTTAGCCTGTGATCTAACCCTCAATATCTACCCTTATGAATCCCTACATCTCCACATCTTACAAGAATGGATAACATTACAATAGTGTTACAGACTAGTTACTCCTTCTCACACGAGCAACACTCCATCAAAAACAGAACCCTTGAACTACTATCCCTTACCTAGAACTCCTAGGTATCTATTTATATGCATTTATGGCTCATCATCCATTACAATGTATTACAAAAACCCTAACCCTAGCGTCGTTAGGTCTTCCATGCATGCACATGTGTTGTTTTTCCTTCCAGTTGTCGCTTTCCTTTTGCATGCCTTTCTTTTTGATTCGGCCTGCTTCCAACACATACCACCAATATATTTTAGAAGAGTTTCACGAGTATATAATGGAGTTCCTAAAGATAATGATTTCTTCTTAAATTCATGTGTATATACTTGAAATTTTTCCCTTTTCCTTGTCTTAGATGTTTCCATTCTATTATTGTCATTTGTACATAAGCCAATGGATAAAAAAAAATTTCTAATTGCAACAGTAAATGACAAGTATGCGGGAAATAAATAAGATGAGACCAGAGGATCTCATAGACTGCCAAGAGGGAAGCAGAGAAATCCCATACTTCCAGGAGGGAAAGGAAGAGAAGATGAGCTCAGAGATGAGTTCATATCAGCAAGGATAGCTGACAAAGAAGGAGGATCAGAGGAATCTTCTGATGATTGGGGGAATTGGAATATTCCTGCCACATCGCCGAGGGGAGGCAAAAGTCTGTGTTGCTGAAGCAATGACAGAAGAAAGATAGCTAGCAGAGACTGTCATGGAGGAAGAAGGGGAGAAGACACTGATGTCTATCCAAGAAGAAGAAGAAGAAGAAGGAAATGAGCATTCTGAGAAATGGCTCAAATTTTTCAACCAGGAAGCTGAAATGACTGCAACACTGAAGCTTGCAGCATAAGAAATAGAAGAGGAAGTAGACAACATAGATTTTGCTAAGCTGTATCAAGAGTTTGAATCCCTGGAGAGTGTTGGGACTCAGAAATGTCGTATTTTCATCCACCTTTCCCTTCACTATTCCTTACATTTCATCGCCCCATTAAACCTTCTTCATATCATTTTCATAAATACATTTGGGTTTCACATTATTATTTTCCACTTTATTCATTTTA
>ML779763.1:409164-423758 GCA_009831015.1 Picea engelmannii | reverse complement strand
GATTTCAGCAACATAGATTAGATTAGATTAGTTCTACTTCAGTCCTGCATATACAGTGCGTGTGCTTTGTCAGTCTACGTACCCCGGGTTGACAATTAAATGGTTGGGCAAGTACTACAACGTTATTATAACGACATATATTTTGCCTAACAGAGAGAAGGGTAAAGGTGCAGGGGATGCACATCCAACAGATCAAGTTGGAAGAAGATGAAGGTAAATTCCAGTCTGAGGAGCAGCTGGAGAGAACTGGAGATACACCAGCAGGAGATATGGCAGTAGTAGCACTATCACAGAGAAAAGTTGAGCATCAGTTTAGTGAGGAGACTGTAGAGTTGGAGTCTGCAGCAGCGTGGCCACTTAGTGCCACAAAGGAAGGTAAATATAGCATGGGAGGTCATGATGATCTACCCATTTGCAGAAAATAAGTACAGTCGAGGAGTCTGCATGAACAGAGCCAGTCATTTCAGCAGTTGGACGAAATGATCGATCATATCAGGAAACTAATGTTGAAGTCAACACAAGAGACTGCCAGCAGGGAGAATCTGAGAAGAAGGGAGACAACAACATCAGCAGAGCGGCGGAAGCAGCAACAGTAGAGCGGCGGAAGCAGCAACAGCAGAGAGGTGGAGTAGAGGAGCAACTCCAAAGACTTATTTGGGATGCAGGAGGATTTCAATAGCCAGGGTGGAGATCTCATGAGCGGGAGCTCATGAATTTTTGCAGCAGAGGAGTATGATGCAGGAGCATCACTCCCAAGCCAGCCATGGACCATCCATCCATCCCACTCAGCGCATTCAAGGAAGAGATGCACCAGCCCTCTCATATTTTGAATTTGAATTAAGGGCATTTAATATTTGTAAGGTTGTTAGAGACAAAAGGTCGTGCCTATACGTAGGTTGTAGATGCCAGTAGCCTTTAATGGTTGTAAGGTTGGGATCTAGATCTGATTCGGACTAGACAACCATTCATTGAAAATGGATGTAACTAATGAGAGTAGGTAGCTTGGAGGGAAGAGCTCGAGGAGCCCCTCTTTGTAAAAAGATCCTTTTGTATCTGTAGGATTAATTCATTAGAATAGAGAGGAGAGAAGGAGCCGAGACTTTCTCAAAGTATGAGCTCGAACACATTGCAAAAGAGGCATTTTACATTAATACAAATAGCAGTATTTCCTGCATGTCATTTTGTGTTGTGTGAATGTTTTCATGTGTTCATGATATGTTGTAGATGTATGCTATAGATGTGCATTTGCAGGGACAGATAGGTTTTTCTATATGTGGGTTCTTTGATTTCAGGATTGGGGTTCTTTGAGGCTTCATGCCAAGAGGGCATGACAGAACGTTGCGGGTTCTGAGAGCCATTGCATAGAGTACAGTTCTAAATTCTATGGAATTTAGACAAGGACATGTCGGGAGGGTGCACCAACTGAAGTCTTAAACTCAGGGAAGGATCTCAAGGTTGTTGAACACCTTGGAGACAAGACTGTGTAGAGGAGGACACAGTAGAAGACAGAATCTCTAAGGATTTCTATAGAAACTCTGCCAAGAGGGCATTGAGTTGATGCATGGGTTGCATTGAGGAAGGACTCCATTGTGAGTTCAAGGAGGAAGAAAAAATCTCTGAGGATTTCTATAGAAACTCTGCCAGGAGGGTATCGATCTAGTGCACAGAGTGTAGGAGAGAACTCTTACTTGAGTTCAGGGTGAAGATGGAATCACTGTGGGATTCTGTGAGGAGAGACTCTGCCAGGAGAGGATTGAGTTGGTGTGCAAAGAGAGCACAGGACAAACCAGAATCATTAAGGGATTTTTTAGAGCTCTGCGAGGAGGGCATCGAGAAGGTGCAGATTGTGCACAGAAGAACTCTTTCGAGTTCAAACAGAAGAGAAGTGTCCAAGGAAGAAGAACTTCATAGGGTTGTTGAACACCCTATGGACTCAGCAAGGAGCGCTTGAGTATGAAATTGCCAGAGGGAATTTCCATCCTTTCAAGGAGAGAAAGGGACAGAGGACAAAGACCTGTACAAGAAGTACACCAGGCCAACACTTGAGTGAAGTGTTGAGAGACAATCGTCTGAAGGTTTGTCAAGAGTCGGAGTAGATCATAGAAAATCTTAGAACAGATAGCACCTTCGTGTGTGCAGAGACCCTGTAGGAATCACAGAGGTCGAGGAAACCTTTCAAGGTTTTAAAGAAGACAAGCTCAGGAGGGAGAGTTCTTTCATGCACAGAGTCCTACAAGTAATCGCAAAGACTGAAAGAGACCCTTTGGAGAGTTTGAGTCTGAGGAAGCTCAGGAGGAAAAGTGTTTTCAAAGAACGTGAATAAAAGTCGAAGTCATTGGCTTTGTAGCAGGAAGCAAAGGCCGAGGCCTTTGATAAGTTGAATTCTTCCAAGGTTCAGGAAGAAATAGAGCGCTCACAAGGAGGGAGCTACAACTGCCATCGGATCAAGCGAGGATAAGATCTGGATCGTTGAAGTTTCACGTCCAGGAAGCAGCAGGAGAGTGCACAAGGATGGAACAGATCTGGTCCGTCAGATCTTGCGTAGACATCCGATAGCCATCGAATCTATTGAAAGGAGCACAAGGTTTAAACCCTCGCAAGTAGAAGAGAGAACCCAAAAAGTCCCGAAATGGCAGAGGCATCGGGATTTCGGGGTTCAGAACTTCGGACGTTCCGAGGACAGGAGACCGGGAGACTAGAGGTCACAGGTCACGAAGTCTCGAAGACATCAGAGTTGTCCATCTAGGAGGACGTGTGTCACGAGCTCCTCGTATCTCAGGGATTCAACATTGGAGAGAATAACAAAGAAGTCTTTTGATTTTGCGACTTGCGAAGTCCCGAAGGAATCAGGACCGTCCAATTTGGAGGACAGGTGGAAGAAATCTGGGTCATATCACGGATTCAGGTATCGTGAGCTTTGAGTCAGAGGCCTTTGCTCTAAAAAGTTCTAAGTCGCAATATCACAATGTGATCTGAACCGTTGATCGAGGAGGAAGGAGAGTCGTGAGATCTGGCATCTTGATACATCGCGTATCAGAGGGCTTTGGAGGAACTTCCTTTTGACTGTAGAAGTCGTGAAGTGCCGAGAGACGAGGCTCATGCGATCATACATCATGTCCATTAGGTGGGGACCGTGTGGTTGACATGTGGACACTCGTCACCTAGGAAGGAGTCAACACCCTGTTGACTTATCGCACTTCAGAGATTCGCTAGAGGAGAGCAAGGGAGACTAGATTTATTGTGGACACTATCTAGAATGAAATCACATTTTGGTCCTGGAGTAAGACCTAAACCTGCCTCTAATTGACTAAGATATTGTCACTTCCTCAGACATAGGGAAACATGTTAATGGCCCAACACCTAAAGGCATCTAACAGGACTAAAAGTATACCCCATCATGGACCACCAATGGATCATTTCAGGTAATGTAGTTTTTTTGAATAACAATAATGAGTCATTCTGCATTCATGAACCACAACCAATGATGTTTTTCCTCATTGTCGGTTGACAACTGAGTTATGATATGTTTTTCCACATATAAAGAAAAATAGAAGTCATGACTTGGGGCATAATGCTCGTTATAAGTGGATATCCCATCATTGTAGATCGACGATCAAACAATTTTTTTAAGTGAATAATATCTTCTCTTGGCACAATAACTTCTCCATGCACCATCCTTCTTTGGAACTAAAGTAATGGTGGATCCATAATGCAATAAGATGGGTTGAATATGATCCTTATCCAATTAATCCTACATCTTCCTCTTAATATCTTGATTTTCCAACAATGGAGTCATGTATAGTGTCTCATTGGGAAGAACTTTGTATTTCCACAGAGTTCTTAATTGCACAACTTGGGGGCATTTTATGTCGTTCCTAGAACAACTTACAATCTAAGTGCTTCAATAACTTTTGCAACTACTTTTTCTCTTCTAACTCCTATCATGTTAGATCTACTTGTGACAAGGCCTCATTATATTAACACCTCTGATTAGAGAGTGCCACTCTCTCTTTATTTCACCATGATAATACTAACAAATCATATTGTCACGAAGCTCTAATTGGTCTATAGGGTTACAGTTGGAACATGCACTAAGGTCACTAAATATTTTTTTGTTGGCATTCAATCAACTTGGCCATAATTAGCATGGCTTCACTGGTTTAAGCATCATTCATAGTTTGTATCTTGACCCCAAAGTTATAGATTTCCAAAAATCATAGCACACATATCCAATGGAATAACATCAAACTCTACTTTAGCAATGTTTGTTGAGATGTTGAACTTTGTTTTGTGCTTGAAATGGAGGCATAATCACTTGTTTTTGCTAAACCAACCTAAAGAATAGAGTTCAAGATTCACCAATATAAGTATATTATGGTTATTTACTACTTCTTATGAGATGATATTTCTCTCGATACCAATATCAAATAATTTTTTTATGTGTTCAATATGCTAAGGATGCATCTCTAGAATCAAACAAATGCCTTTTGTTGCACTGCCAAGCATTAATATTTCCATCTCTCCCTACTCTATTGTGATTGACTTCTCACAATACTCTCAATGTGGCTTCCAATATTCATCCTTGGAAAAGGATGAATGTTGTCCACACTGCAATAATTTCCAAGGGGAACATTCTTCTTCTTCAACTGCAATTTCCTTTAGGTAATTTGGATTCAATCTTCTTTTGTGTGGTCTCACTAAATGGTTTCTTCCACATGCCATATTTTTCTATGATCTTCTTTCCTTCAATGTTGGAATTAGCGCCAACATATACATTATTAGGCTCCCTCCCACTATTCATAACCTTGATTGACTTTGACTTTCAACAGGTTCCTTAAAGAGCCTAGATATTGAACAACTCAATTTCATTATGAATTGGCATTATATGTATACTAATTAACTTGGTCACCAACCAGGATTCTTTTTCCATCACTTTGGGCTGAATGGTTTAGTAGTTGAACTCTTGGATGTTTTCATCCACTGTCTTGTTGGAAATTTGTTGTAGATACTACCATTGTTATTTTTGTTCATTTCAATAATCGATGGGATATAATTTGTCCTTGATGGACATATGAAAGGATGCTCTAATAACCACTTGATCCAAACGTGCGCACCTAACACATTAGTTGATCCACATCAACAATTGTGATGTATTGTTTTATATACATAGTCAACTAATTATGGAAAGACAACTAATGAAGCTTACATTGCATAAAAATAATGGAATTATTAACACAATATACATAATTGGTGCTTAAATGTGAACATAAATCAACTCTGTCTTTTCATTAAATGAATAAGTTTGTACCACATTGATACAAACAACATGATCTTCAATACCAACTAACAACTATCAACTATTGATAGATTTTTAGAATATAGGACTTTGAAGAAGTCCGTTGTGATAATCAAAGAAATATAAAGGTTACAAGAAAATATAACAAGAAAGAAAATGTTTTTTTTTTTTTTAAAAGAGAGTTCATGAGAAGTGACCAGGAACCATACACTTCATACACTTGAAAAAGATAAACAAAATTTCCTCTCATCCATCATAGTTAAACTAAAGATTTTTTATCACATAAAATAAAAGAAGATGGTTTGCATGCACAAGAGAACTTTAATAGAGTAGAAACATGGGGAGCTCAAATAAATATAATTATAGATCAATCTCAAATACATTATACTCAAAACTCAAAGTTACAAAGTACAGTCAAAACTGATCCTGAAATAGTTCTCTTGGGATTTCTGAAAAATATTTAGTCTGTTACAAAGCCTTGAAGTTTAAATGTGTTTGTCCTTAGGACTGGGATTGGGGCTCCCGTGGACCATAAATAAATTATAAACAAGAAATAAGTTGTAGAAGGAGGATGGTGGGCGATGACAGAGTAATAAGACCTGGAAAGAAGACATGGAGAAGTTATCATATTTATGTTAAACCTTTCTAGTCAAAGAAGTAGAGTAACTAGATGAAAAAATGATAAGGAAAGCAATATATGATCAGCATGAACTTACTATGATGGTCCATCATCTCTTCAATTTCTTGTTGATGTCCTTTTATTTTCTTCATTCATGGTTATAGGAACCGTCTCAACTATTTCTTTCCCTTCTTTGGTTAATTTGTCAATTTCCTTTTTGAACCAATATTCAAAATAGTTTTTCATTGGTGTGACGTTTATTTCATGCATGATTTTAATGTTGAATAATTCACCTTCCAAGTCTCTTAAGTCAAGAGAAATACCATGTACTACTTCCTCAATATATTTATTTTTCACGGAATAATCAACTAGCCAGTTGTATATTTCATCTTCATTATATTCAAGTATGCCATAAATATTTTAAACTAATAACCCTTTAAATATCTCAACTTGTTCGTCAAATTGTTGCTTTGTTAGAAACATTGAGTTGAGAATTAATTTAGGTTATTGTACCTCGTTAGTACCTCCTGCTAGATCTATCTTTGTGAGTCTCTTGAACAGTTTTTCTCTTTTCAACATATTTTAAGTTCACATTGTTGAAATGGTTTGCAAACTCGTCAATTTTATTTATGTTTCTGAAAATGAAATATCCAATCTTCCACGGAAAGGGGATGATTTTTTTTTCCTTTTTTCATGGAAAAAATGTAGCCATAAGTTTTATTTCCTTTCCACTTCTGTAATAAACAATTTGTCATATACATGATATGGAAGAAAAGAGGGATTTTCTTTGAAACATAATATCCTGATGACACTGTGATTTTCCATATGTTCTATCGCTCCTTTGTCTCTAATAATTTGTTAGCCTGGTCATATATCCTGGGGGTATTTTCACCAAACAACAACCCTTTGAAGACTGAGACTGATCCAAGTGGATATTGGTGACCACCCACCTGTTCCTACTGGCTCCTCTTGTCATTTTTTAGTGCAACACGTTCTTCTATACTTCTTTATAATTGTGGGTTCTACACTTATTTGGTTGTTTGAATCCCTACACATCTTCCAAGTGGATACTGGTGGCCTCCCACCTATCCAACTGGCTTATTTTGTATGTTTTCATGTCAACACATCTTTTTGTACTTCTAGGGCCGTTTTGGGGCCCTAAACAATGTTATTTTGGTATTCCATAGTCAAACTGTAGACAGAGTCAAAGTTTGACGACATAATGCATATTTCTCTAAAATACCTTTCCAATGGGCTATCACATGCCTAAAAAGGAGATCGCATGCAAAATTTATGGCCCCAGGAAGTTAATGTACTAACTCACCCAAATGGGGCCCACATGACTTTTTGTGTTTCAACTCCTAGGGTTAGGTTTTTGGATGTCTAGGATTTTGGAATTCATGTATATCATAAAAATGCCTTCAGAGCCTCATTGTAAGTACCTTCTAGCGAATGAGCATAGCTGTCACATCTCTTCTCAAAGATAAAGATGCCACCATTCTAGTGAGTCTTGCACTCTATATTTTTACAATCTCTTTACAATTCTTTCAATAATAGAAATCAAGTATAACTGTATTTCTCTATTTCTGGAAATTTTCATGAGTATTTCATTGCAATATCTCTGCTTTCATTTCATTCCAAAAATAATCTAGATTAGTGGTATCAAAGCAGGCTTCTCTTGATCGCTTTTTCAATGCATGTCCCATACGAGGTCTGAGTATATCCAGTTGGGTCTCGAGTTTGTCTCTCTTGAGTAAAATCACTCTCGTACGCCCAATAAACCCTCGATGGTGGCAGAAAAGGAAAACGATAGAGTAGAATATTCTATTAACATGTTGCTTAGGCAATCTCTCGCACGACAGAGGGACGAAATGATGGATAATTTTTCACACACCCTTCAACACCTGTCGATAGAAACAGGGGCATCTTCATCAAGAGACCATTTTCGAGGAACCTCTCCCTTCAAGGTACAAGTTAATTTTGATATTCCCATAATTAAAGGTCAACTAGATGCAGATGCCCTAGAAAAATGGTTAAATTTATTAGAATATTATTTCTTTGTTCAAAAAAATTTCAACAGGGAAAATATCACCTTTGCACTCCCCAAGGCTCTCCCTCATGTCACACATTGGTGGGAAACTTACTAGGAGAAAATTTTCACAGAGGAATCTGGAATATATGGGGTCGAGCCCACTTGGGATTGTTTTTTGGATGCGGTCAAAAAATAATACTATCCTATTGATAACTATGAAGACCAGTACATGAGATGGAACAACCTGTGTCAAGAGAAGAACCAAACAGTGCCAAAGTTCACAAATGCTTTCCATAATTGCGCACCAAGCTAGGTATAAAAGACTATGAGCGACATATGTTTATGAAATATTGTGGGGCTCTGCATAGGTACATCCAAACCGAAATGGATTTCCTAAACATCTCATCATTGGGAGCTTCCTATCGATATGTTGTCAAAATCAAGAAAAAATTTAGAAACCAGAACAAATGGGAATTCAGGTATGCAAATATGCAACAACCAAAGCAAGGTAAAGATGGCCCTAACCAACAACCTCTAGAAAACCAATCCAAGACATGGGAAAAAAAGGGTAAAGTAAAGATGAAGAATGACACTGGGAAGTGTTTTGACTTCCATAAAATCCCCTGACACAACACTCATGAATGTCACTCGAAACAACCATTGGTGGTCGAGGTCAAAGACACGGAGCCTATAGATTTTAACCTTGTACAATATCTACTGTAAACATATATTCAGTAAAGGAACATAAAAGATACAATGGAAAATACAAACATTACACAGAGATTCTTCCCCTGGAAACCCAAACCGGGAAAACCAACATATTCTATATTATTCATCATGTTACAATGTTTACAATACAAAATACATATAGGATCCAGCGGCATCCAAAACCCTAACCCAATGACCTGGATTATTCCAAAACCCTAATTCCTTAACCGGAAATATAAAACCATCGGCAAAGAAACCATGTGCCTAAAAACCACCTAAATACAATGCAGTCCCGAGGCAGAAAAAATGTGGTCCCGATGCAGAAAAAAACAAATTGGGGGGGCGTTGCCCCCGAACCCCCGGGTGGGGGAATCTGCCCCACTGCACCCCCCTATGCGCATGGAACATATGATTATACTCTACTAATCATGCAAAGAATATAACACATACCCAACAGAGCCGAACCCTGATTCAAAATTCAATCCAGAAAATATTGAAAAAAAGACAAATCATCAACTTAGACCCCACTGCTACTTTTGCGACCACAATAATTTAGCTAGAAGAACCAGTAGATCCTGAAGAGCGGAAGTGCCTCTTCCATTCACATATGCAAGTGAAGGGGACCCCATTGCATTTCATTGTTGATAATGATAGCCAAAAGAACCTCATCTCAGCTAAGGTTGTCAAACAGTTGGGGTTGTCGACAACAACACACCCGCAACCATACAACGTCGGGTGGCTTCACCAGGGATGAGATATTCACATCAACCAACAATGTCTCTTTTCCTATGGAATCCATCCCTTCAAGGATGAGGTAGTGTGTGATATTACCCATGTTGATGTCTATCATGTTTTTTTGGTCCAACCATATATGTGAAAACGTCATGTTGTCAATAAGTCTAGACCCTGTAGTGTAATTATTACTCTAGGAGGTTAGTTATATAGGATACCAAAGTTAGTTCCAACTACTTCTCCACCAAAATAACATCGCAAGGTAATATCTCATACTGCAAAATTCATCATCTTCACAGTGTGTTCAAAGGATGCATAGAAGACCACTACAACCACTACAGTCTCAACACCTTCTATCCAACAAAAAAATATTGTCAAAGAGAAAGAAGATATGGTTTCTTCACCTACAATGGTGCCTACACAATGCCCCATCAAACCCATATACAACAGGTTGGTGAAACAGATCCAACCCCTCTAGCAACAAGTTTTTGACAATCTGCCACAAGTCAAGAAGCACAACTTCTCCAAACAAGAATGCATCTCACCAAGTTTCAGATTCAGGAAATGTTTTCCTCTCTTCCTTGGGAACTAAATGCAATGGAGACAATTTCTTTCTAATCGGGGAGGATTGATCTGTTAGAATATAGAATATTGTGCTTGTTTTACCATTGACGATACCCTCATCACCCAACCACAGGCCGAAGCCACCCTCCAAGCACCTTGACCTTGAAAGAGAAGAGAATCCTAGTAGTAATACAATAGACAAGAGAGGATAATGCACCAAGCAAGAATAGAACCCAAGCTGATTAGATAATCCCACCCAAAGTCTAGCGCACACCTTCCCAGAAACTTGCACACACGCTGCAACTGCACATGCACAGATCCAGTTCTCTCTACAACTGCTGAGATGTGAATAATGAGAACTGACGCCCTATATTTATAATAGTCTGGGTAGTTTAAATGGGGCCAAATTCCCCTTCTGGGTATTAATAAATTCATATTAAATATATTTCTCCAACCGACAACCTGTCTAGGATTTCCTTCATTTTTGTGCTTCTTTCCAGAGTATTCTAGTCTCAGCATAGGTCACAATAGAGGTTCATACCTCCCGAAGCTACCATAATATTAGCATTCCCTCCTAGCTAGGGAGATATGGTCTTGAGCACAACAGACCATTCAACTGGTAGCAACACGAGCACCGTCATTATTATCCAACTGGATAATCTCCTATGACAATTGGTACAATATTAATTGATAGAAAAAACCTGTGTCTATTCAAGGTAGTACGCAACTACTCAAACAGTGACACATCGTCACAAACATTGGAACAAATCCACCACAGTAGTATATCTCTATTGTCTGGAGACAGGCAGTCTCCATAACAATCATTTGGGCCAATCTTTCACTCACATCTGTGAGCTCTGAAAGAATATTTGCCTCATAAATAGTGGAACATATCCACCATAGTAGTTTACATCTACTGTCATATAGTCTTCATAACAAACATCTAATAGCAACCTGCATAGAAATAATGTTATGATATAAACTGAATCACCTGGGCCAATCTTTCACTCACGTCTGTGAGATATGAAAGAATATCTGCCCTCAGTATAGAACATCAGCAATGGGCTATCTACCCTATTCTTCTCAAACAAAGAAGAAGGATTGTTTCTGATTTCTGAGCCTGGACCAATCTTCATCCTTGGCCATTCTTCCTACACTAGTCAAAGTGCACCCTGGATAGAATGTATAAACCCTAAGGAATGTTTGGACCATTCCCCACCCTGGGCCATTCCTCCTACACTAATCAAAGTGCACCCTAGAGAGAATGTATAAACCCTAAGGAATGATTGTCCTGGACCATTCCCCACCCTGGGCCATTCCTCCTACACTAATCAAAGTGCGCCCTAGAGAGAATGTATAACCCTAAGGAATGGTTGTCCCTGATTGTTGAGACTGGACCATTCCCCACCCTGGGCCATTCCTCCTACACTAATCAAAGTGCACCCTAGAGAGAATGTATAACCCTAAGAAATAACTGTCCAGACCATTTCCTCCATTAACCACAAAAGGAAAAGATTGTCATGTATCAACCTCCAAAACGAACCATTCCTCATGTTAACCACAATGAGAAATCGTTGTTCGGCGAGGCGGGACAGTCTTCTTGAGTAACCCTCAAGAAGAGAGAATGCCCTAGACCACTCCCCATGTTAACTGACGATGTATAAATATGATTCCCAATTATTTGGTGTCACTCTACACTCTGTCACTTAAGTTTTCAACCCGGGGTTCAATTTATACTTGCGAGGCACTATGTGTAGTATACACAGAAGAGAACTTTCACCAAGCTATTGGAAAAGACCAACTAAACTAAACTATGCATAAATCAAAGGAAAAGCATAAAAATGGATTAGCAATACTTTCAACCCCTAGCCCAGTTGGTGGTACCTCTTAGGATAAGGTCTCTGAGGTCTCATAACCCTATACCCTCATGTATTCACCTCGTGGGGTCAGAGATAAAATGATTATGCAGCACACATAATTAAAGCAAGGGAAACTACTTATCACACACTCTAGAAAATAAAATTATGTTTAGCTGGAATATTAAAAATAACTGACAAATCATTTGTTCCCAAATCCACACTTTATCAATGATATTTCAAGTATTTCTACAGATTTAAATGCATACCCAGATTTAACATATAATCTTAATACTAATAAAGAGGAATGATGAAATAAATAATCTGTAGAAATCCAAACCCTATCATACTCTATTCATCATTCTGCAGCCTGTTACAGGTGGCCATTATGCAGCATGAGACCATCCTACAACATACTTCTAAGACATAATGGAATTAATGAAAACTCTATGCAAAATCAGAACTGAAAATAGCAACTAATATGTGCAGAAAATTAAACAGCAGCACAATGCCTTACCTTGAGTGGTCCCCCTCAAGGCTCGGCCTATGCCTAAGCTCACGAATTCACCAAGGCTGAAATTTACAGGGGAACATTACTCATAATCAACAACAATTTATTTATCAAAGTCTGAAATTAATAGAGTTTATAGCCGAATAGAGTGTGTCCCTACTCGTCCATGACTCTCCCCCTTCTCTCATGAGAAGCACACGTGTATATACAATTAGAGGGGGATTTTTTGTTCCATATATGAAGCGATAGGCCCCTAGAAATTATGAGTATCATTTCAACAATAAAACTAATTAAAAGATGCCACAGTGCTTTGATTGGTTCATATGCAGAGTTGGCCCAGCAGTTATCAGCGCACTCGTTGTTGGCCAATAGGATGTCGGCTCTCTTCTAGATTCCATGGATTTATGGTTGAATCGGTTGAACTGTTATATACAAGTGTGTTATTATGCTATTCTTGGAAACATTACATGCTTTGATGCTGAGTGAGCTCACGGATATGTTTGAAGGTATTTAGAATTTATTTTATACATATCACGTGCAAATTAGACTTGGAATCTTCACACGTTGGATGCCACAACCTTTGTTAGCCCACGATTCATGCTGAGGGTACTTTATATTATAATTTTCTCTTAAATATATCTTCTCAAAATAACCTTTGTTTCTTTTGCAATCTTTGTCACGACTTAGGGAACCTGATGCTTGCATCTTTGTAGACATGGTCATCTTAACTTGTTGTGAATCATATATATATATTCAGGTGGTTCTAAGCCATTACATGCCCGATTCTATAGCAGGTTGCTACAAGGATTTTGCAACAAGTAGCCACAGTAACTTTGCAGCAGGTAGCTACAAGGATTCTGCAGCAAATTGATTTGAAAACATGAGAACCTTACAACTGTATCATCATTTAATGACTCTGAATCTGTGGCAATGGATGTGCAATGACCCCGATTTGAAGAATATGTGAAACTTTAAATAAAAACCCTATAACAACTTGTTCACGCGTGAGTTGTCACTTAAAAATTAAATACCAAACACGCTACTTCCCCTAATGTTAATAAAAAATCCAACGAAATATTAAGAGATGCAATTGGAAAATCACCTTGAGCCTAAATCCCGCATATGGGCATTAAAATGGATAAGACAGGGTTATATGTAAATGATAAAGGGTTTAAAAGAAGGAAAAGAAGATGTCAAATGATGGTAATTTCGTGGCTCATCATTGCTAATATTTTCAAAATCCCAACCCAGTTTCAGTCTCACTGAATTTTCTACCAAATTTAAATGTCAAACTCAGTTTCAGCACTGTTTCAGCATATGCTACAGCCGTGTTTCAGCATCTGCTCATAGTGGTGTTTCAGCATCAGCATATGCTACAGCCTGGTGTTTCAGCATCTGCTCACAGCGGTGTTTCAGCATCAGCATATGCTACAGCCTGGTATTTCAGCATATACTCAGCACTGTGTTTCAGCATATACTACAGCAGTGTTTCAGCATAAGCTACAGCGGTGTTTCAGCATCTAAAAAACTTAACAGAAAATAAATTTCTGAACTGAAACATGAGGATTATGAACATCGTTTTCAACGCAGAAATTAAATATCAGCAATATGCAAAACTCAGAAAATATTAGACACAAATATTTTCGGTCTAACTTCGACCCTGGAAAAACCCACAAGGGGAAAACCAGTTAGAGAGGGATTTGTATTATTTATGAGCTTCTGAGAAATTCTTTTACAGCATATTCATCTTCAGATATTTACTCAAACTTATCTGGACATTCCTGTAGCTTTGCTCCTCAATTTCTGAACCAGAAATTCGTACAACAATACGGCAATTAATGTTGGACGGACTGTCACGAAATTTGTGCCAAAACTCTGCTAAGATTGTATGGACTGTACGGAAATACACTCAGAAATATATTGCAGCAGTTACCTCACTTTCTGTGCCAACAAATGTTGTATGGCAGCCTTGGAATGCATGCCAATACTCTCAGAAATTGCAGCTGCTGTCCTCCTCAATTTCTGTGCACATTACATGCTGTATGACCTCCACAAATCCGTGCGGTACGGCCTGTTCTTCCTTGCTGTTTGAAATCCGTACTTCTCTTTTCTTTGGGATGTGTGCTGTCCTTCGGCAAATGTTGTCTCTTTTCTCAGCTCAACCTCTCTCTTGCTCTCTCTTGTTCTCTCAACAAGAATGCTTGAGCTCCTCTTGTTCTCTCAACAAGAATGCTTCAGCTCCTCTTGTTCTCTCAACAAGAATGCTTCAGCTCCTC
>ML779763.1:388958-402455 GCA_009831015.1 Picea engelmannii | reverse complement strand
GAGCCTCTTGGCATGTCACCTAGATTTCTTCAACTTCTTTTTCCTTGCTCTTGGCATCTCACCAAGAGCCTCTTGGAATCTCACCAAGAATCTCTTGCTCTCTCAACAAGACTGTTGCTGCATCAACTTCTCTTGCTCTTGGCCTCTCACCAAGAGCCTCTTGGCATCTCACCAAGAGTCTCTTGCTCTCTCAACAAGACTGTTGCTGCATCAACTTCTCTTGCTCTTGGCATCTCACCAAGAGCCTCTTGGCATCTCACCAAGAGCCTCTTGGCATCTCACCAAGAGTCTCTTGCTCTCTCAACAAGATTGCTTCCACTTGCCCAAGAATGGGTGCGCCCACTTGCCTTAATCAACCTCATGAGGGAAGGTGAGGAGTTTTCTAATCTAACGGTTGAGATTAGATTAGATGGGTGGCTGATATTTGGTGTCTCTTCACTCACCCTCACTTTAATCATAAAGTTATCTTTTAATTTGCATCTCACAAATTAATTTGACTAAGACCTACTTTCGGCAATTTCTCCCCTTAGGCGCCTAGGGAAGAGAAACACTTGCCTTGGTACTACATTTTAATTAAAAATTTAACAATCATTAACCACAATGGGAAGTCGATGGCTATGATACATCAACAATCAGACTACCTCCCATGTTAACCACAATGGGAAGTCACTGTCCGTCAGAAATCTCAATCCACTTTCCGAACAGGAAAGAATCTATCCAATCTAGACTATTTTTCAATTACAAAGATAAATATTATTTTCAGTGCTCCCTCCTAATCTGGAGAGTCATTTGAGTCACAAAAATAAATGTTTTCAAGAATATTTTTCCGTACCTTCTCCTAGCTTGGAGAATCTTCCCTTTCATCTAAGGGAGTTATTTCCACGATCCCCATCTTCTCTCGGAAATATGCAAACTTGATTTTGGATAGAGGTTTTGTCAGGATGTCTGTTGTTTGTTCATCAGTGGGGATATACTCAAGCTTTACCTCTCCTTCCTAGACTTTATCTTGACTAAAGTAGTATTTGATCTCAATGTTCTTCGACCTTTCATGAAACACTGGATGTTATGATAATCTTATACAACTCTAGTTATCACAATATATTATGGTTGATTCTGGAATTTGATCAAATAAATCGGAGATTAAATTCCTTAGCCATACTGCTTCTGTGCATGCTTCACAAGCTACCATATACTCTGCTTATGATGTATTGAGTGTGACAGACTTTTGTTTCATATTGCCCCAAGATATCATAGCGAACCCCAAGATGAAACACATACCTGAGGTACTCTTTCTGTCTTCTGCACTTCCTGCCCAATTAGAGTCTATGAATCCATGAAGTTGGATATCATTGGATGTGGTATATCTCAAGACATAGTTTATTGTCACACAAAGATATCTTAGGACATGCTTTACAGCTATCCAATGCTCTTGTCTAGGTTCCATCTGGAACTGACTTAATGTGTTTACAACAAAGCAAATATATGGTCGAGTATTTACTAAATACATCAATGATCCAATTAGTTGTTGATATAGAGATGGATCTACTAGATTGGAATCTGGGACTTTCACTTTTCTTATATCTTCATTCATAGGAGTGTCCATGGACTTACAGTCCATCATTCCAAATTTCTGAAGGATCTTTATTGCGTACTTTCCTTGTCCAAGGAATACTTCACCATGCTTTTTCCATACTTCTAGTCCCAAGTAGTAATGCATGAGACCTAGATATTTTATATCAAATTCAGAGGATAATTCCTTCTTGCACTAGATAATTAGAGATTCTTCACCAGTTATGAATAGATCATCAACATATAATAGTAGAATCACAGGTGTGTTATCCATGACTTTGTAATAAAGGTTTGGATTTGCATGACTCTTGGAGAAACCAAGTCTTGTTAGATAGTTGTCCATTCTAGCATACCAAGCCCTTGGAGCTTGCTTGAGTCCATATTGAGATTTCTTCAATCTGAAAACGTGAGTGTCTCTGGAATGTACCTCAAATCCTTGAGGTTGTATTGACGAGCGAAATTGACCGTCCATCAACTGGAAGAGTGGATCCGGTCCGGGGTTGTCTAAATAACCCAAGCCATTTGGGATAACCCACCCTGACGGGTTTAGCGGCTCCGTTATCCGATCTAAGTCCTAAGAAAACAAAATAAAACTACTCTAAATCAACTAATCTAACTAAAAATAACTATTAAAACAAATTAATAAACAAATCTAAACTATTAATATATACAATTTACTAACTAATACTACACAACTATAATTCTATAAAATCAAATGTTCAATTACTAACAGTGTCAAATTTAATTACAAATATACAATATTTACAAATTACAGATTTGAATGAAAACCTGCAAAATTCATTTGTAATCTGTTCTAAGACAGCGAGACCATTGTTTTTTGAATTTTATAATTTTATAAAAAAGAAATAAAACGAAAACTAACTAAGCTAAGAAACTAAAATAATAACTCTAACTATGAATCTAAACTAACATAAATCTATCTAAACTACTTATACTATACTAACAAATTAACTATCAAATCACAAACAACACACTGACCTGAAGTAACGCTTCAGGTTTGTCCTGTGTATGATGGTCAATTTAGCTGTTTGTTGGAGGAAACCCGCACCAGATTCTCCACGATCTTCTCGTAAATGGGAAGTTGTTGTGCTCTTCAGATACAATTACAGGACAAACAAGACATAAAAATTACAGCAATCTTATGATTTACAAATCTTCACAGTTAGATAAATCTGCATGCAAAGATCTATACAAAATGATTCAATTAATGAAGAAGAGAAATCTGTAATTCATTAACTGAAACAAAGGAATTGTTGTACTTTTAAAATAATGAAAGAGATCATATATGGATAACACATTAATCAAGTCACATCAACCTACAATAGATTACGATAGCTAAAGTAGTCTATAATCAACTGCAAACTGATACGAATAAAACTTGAAACAAAAGTTTGATATATTGAAAGCGAAAGTTGTTACAAGACATCAACTTTCATCTCAGTCTGTATTATAAATCCATAGTCTAGTTCTCCCATAGTGAGGATGATGATTATTACAAAAAATAATAAGTATTTAAAGACCTCCCACGGGGTAAAACATTCCTGTGGGAATTATCAAAACAGTTTACACAAATCTAGGAAAATATCCCAAGTTTCTGACTCAAGCTAACAACCTAAGACAAAACCAAATCCAAGATATCTCCCAAACTGCCACATTATGCCCAATAGATCATTGTAAATTCGAATGTACCTGAAAGAGGACAAAAATAGACAAGTTTAGAGGATATCTTATTGAGAAAATTGATAAAAATCTAATTTCTAAGACTAACTACATAATCTTGCGATTTTGTAGTTGGTCTAAATTTAACACATAATCGTTTTAAAATCAATACGAATCCTTAAGAATCATATTCAAACTATTAAACAATTGTTTAATTGCTAATAAGAAACCAAACGAATTATCCAAATCAAAAACTGTTATGCTAATTCGAGAGCAAACAAGATTATGATCAATCAAATGATAACAGAGATACATATACTCTGTTCAATTTGTTATCACAATTTTGGGTAAGCAAAATCGTACTGGATAACTCAACAGTAATGGAAACATTTTCATAAACCAATTCCAATCGATACAGTTTAACAAATCATGTGCAATCGTTTATGTTGCCTCATCCATTAACATAATCACGGTCGAATCCACACAAAATCAACAGGATCATTTTTCAAATTGATATAACTATATTAAAAAAATACCAACGATCATGCTAACAACAATCTATTTGCAAATCAAATCAAAACAGGAGCGAATCAAAACAGTTTGGGGTCGACACTATCGTTGTGAATCACCACAGCTTCCACGATTTTAGCAAATAGAACTTATACACAGGTCGAAAGTAATCAAAACTCAAACGAGAATAATGATTCGACACAGAACATAGTCATTACTGGTAACTCAAAATCAATGGGATCTTTTTGAGTTTGTTAGGGAGAAATCAAACTAATCGAAACCAAACAAAACAAACCGAATCAAAAACTAATCAATTGCTTATACTAAACTGGGCACGACAAAATCACATAACCTAATCATAACTATTTTTAATTTTAAAATGAATCTACTGTATAGGATCAAACTATAACATAATCATTTCAAATTAAAATGAACAGAGCTAACCAAAATCAAAACCCAATTATATTAATTCGAACAAACTTACAAAGAAAAATTCATATCGAAATTCATACCTGGACAATCAGAAAACAACTCGGTCATGACAATTTGGAATTGACGAAGGCTGTTGTAGCTTCAACATTCCTGAAAACAATCGAGCCAGTGGTTTTCTGCTTCTTGTCATTAGTCCGTAGCTTATCTTTCTCCTTGGACATCACTGTCACCCGTTCTTCTAATGCTTTGATCCTTGATTGCAGCAGGGGGACGTTGGCATAGTAGCGCTCTAGCTAAGCGTTATACTGGATACATGACGATTTCTCGGGATTGGATAACACGGGCAAGGGTTTGTTTAAGCCACCAGGGGTTTCACTATGTAGCCTGATTCCCGGGTAATTGGGGTTGTTTTTTAGGCACGGGGGCAAATTAGATACATAGTCGTAGGGTTGCTTGGAACATAAGCCATGGGAGTAGGGATACTCTTTAGCTAGGAAACGCTCGATATCTGAATCCGAGTCCTCGCTTAGCATTATGCAGTTTTTTTCAACGCTTGGCTTAGGTTTATTCCGAGCAAGTCTCGATATCAATCAAGCGTTTTTCTTACCCTTGCTGTCGACAGTAGGATTACCCTTGACCTTCTTACTCACAGGCTTCTTGACAGCCACAATATTGTCCGTTAGGATGTCGGGTAGGTCGATGTCAGGACAAACCGAGGGCTTGGCCGAGGGTAGGAGGATATGGAATGGAACGGGTGGCTCGACCATAGTCTCATTAACCACAGCCTTATCAATTTGGATAGACTCTAAATCAGCAAAGCCATTTCGAGATAGAAAGGCTTGCCAATTGTCGTCGTGAAGGTTTAAATGGTGAACGATGATGATTCTAATCAGGCCGTGGTGGAACAAGCTGCTATCGGCTTTCTCTCTTTTAAACCTCTTTAACATCTTGTACAGACAATGCAAGAAGTAATGTGGCATATTCAAAGGATAGCCCATGAAATTCATTAACAACCGGAGGTGATAGAGAAAAACTAATCCATACCGACCTTCACAGGTCACAAATTGTTTAACCATTATCAAAAGGTCATGCCACCGAGGTTTGAGGGTGGAAATAGGCATACCTTTATCACAGGATGTAACCTTTCATGATACGAATAGTAATGGCCATGGCACCTCATCAACTTTGGATTTTTTAAACCATCGTTGGCCCGTGGCTGCTAATCCTGTAGCGGAGCTTATGAATTCTTCATTGAGTTCAAGCTATATGTCACCCACTTTAGCTCTACACCCGTCGAAGGTGAGAGGGAATTTTTGAGCAACAAAAAGATTGAAACCCTCGAACCGATGTATAAACACCAGCCAACCATTGTCTTCCAAATCCTTTCGAGCATCATCGAATAGCAACAGGGCTTGTTTACCATTCATCTCTATGCGAACCACTGGTGCCATAGACAGGAGCACACGGTGAGTAGGGTGTAGGGGCTAGGGTTCGAACATAGCACACGCAGGGGAAGAATACTCATAGCCTTACCCGAAAATACCAGGGGTGACCCGGGATAGGGGAAACATTTATGACAGAATGTGCGAAGGTGGTGGAGCTATTCCGGCCCATGCAAAACAGTCATTACTCTCAGTACAACCGTCGACGCTTACAACTATTCAAATCAAAATGCATATGTGTTAAAAACTATGCCATTTTAATCAACCAATCAAAACATTTGGTAAGTGGATAAAACAATCGCACAAGCAATAGTTATAGTTTCAAAACCACAACCATAAATCGAAATCACACCAGGGGTTTGATAATATAAACTATGTGTTGCATGAAACAATTTATACCAAGGGGCTTGCCACAACACAAATGTGTTTTCATGAAACCAAGGTGTCAAGGGAATCGATCAAAGAGCATATAAATCGAATCACCAATGTTTCTCAAATTTGATCAAGAGAAGATCATCAAAGTTTTGTGAAACGAAGTCATATTAACAAATAAAAATGCAAAATGACTAAAAATCTTGGAGTCTTGTCAACTGTATAATGATAAATAAATTGAAAACGCAATGAACATAGAGACAAGAGTGACCAAAACAGTCCAACAACAATCTTAATACGACTTCGAAATCAAAGTTTTCATGCTTGTAGTCGTGAAAACAAAGACAAGGACAAGTGAGAAAACAATAGTATCTTTTTAATGCAAAGGTTGCGACGAAAATCAAAGTTTGCAAAACTCTGGTGTAGGCAGCTTATAAGGACAGTATAAAATTGTGAATTGGCTGCCAACAATGGCGACACACTGGTAGAAGCAGTTATCTTTGCCACAAGAACAAGTTCAGATCAGAAGATCGTATAAGCATCATCATTAACCAAATATTCCAGCAGTGTTTAAAGTATGAAAACTAATAACAGTCTTAAGACAAGCAAGCCACGATATTAAAGATAAAATCTCCAATATTGTTGACAGAGCCACTATTGCTAGTAGGCGTCCATAGCCTTGACAGGGTTTCCATTTAACCCACTCTGATATCCGTAACCTGCCAAGAAGTTCCAGATCAGAATAAAGGACATGTTAAAGTTAAGAGGTCTCTATTTTGCAAATTTTCATATACCCGACAATGCTTCGTTTCCAGCAGGCATGTTCAGTACCTCGACGAAGTTGTCTTGGTGTCATGCATGCATTTACCCGCTGCCAGCATACCTGTTCAGCATCCCAGTGGGTTTACAAGCACTTCCCACAACTCTTTTATTGATTTTTTGTTTTTTAAAGACATATGGTCGAGCGGGGTGACACTGAAAATTATGATATTTTAACATGTTTTTTTCAGACCTCATCAGAATCTTTTTAGAACTGTCCTTCAATAATATCTAGAGATGGTTTATTTACAAAACCAAATTTCTAAGGCAGGGAGACATCTTCTGAGTCATTCCCTTAAGGAAAAGGGACAGCGTAAAAAGATAATAGATGATCATGACAGGCTTTACTCAGAGATCAAAATCAGTTCACTTCTTTCAAACGATAAAAAATTTTCCAACACAAATGTAAATTTCAAAAGTATATAATTGATGTTTATACAATTTTTCAGCAGTCATTTCAGCGAAGGAATTTTCTGTTTTCTTAGTCCGAATAGTTCAGCATGCAGGTATGTGTATTTCAAAAACAAAAATTGATAAGCACAAAGGAGATATCAAAACCAAAACAACAAAAGGAAAAGCAAACAAAATCAAAATATGTACATAATATACAAGGAGTTGTCATTAGGCAAAATATCTTTTCAGGGCTTGGCCATTGACCGAATAGGTGTCAGGCTACCCCTCTAGATTCTGCAATCGGAAAGAGCTGGGACCCAACTTCTCAGCAATTAAAAATGGTCCAAGCCATAAGTTTTGAAATTTCGTGTGTTCTCCCTTTCCCTCATGCGGTTTGTCCCATTGTAGGACGAGATCACCTACTTCAAAATTCCTATCAGAGGCAGAGTTAGAATCGAACCAGTGTTTAGCTTGGGCTCTTACCTCTTCTAGCTTCATCAAAGCATTAATTCAGTTTTCCAAAGGGGGGACAGTCTTCTTCTTGAATTTTCTGTGATAACTGAAGTGAGGGAAGAAGAATGTGTGGTGGCAGAATTGCTTCTCTACCATAAACAAGAAAAAAGGAGGAGTTACCTACAATAGTTTTTGGTGTTACCCTATCGACCCAAAGCGCGTTTAACAGTGCATTGTGCCAGTTTTTGTGATTTTCAGCCACCGTTCTCTTGATGATTTTTATCAAATTCTTATTTGTTGATTCTGCCAACCCATTGCCCTGGGGGTAATAGCTAGTAGAATACTTCAATTTAATTCATTTTTATAAAGCGAACTTGCTCATCTCAAGAGACGAAAAATAAGAAGCGTTATCGAATACTAAACAATCAGGGATACCAAAACGAGTAATAATGTTCGAATTTAGAAAGGAAATTACCTGACTGGTGTTCACAGTTCTTAATGCGGTAGCTTCAGACCACCGGGTAAAGTAATTTGTGGTTTTTATCATAAACTTATTTTGTTGCGAGGATGGAGGGTTGATTGGACCTATGATATCAAGGCCCCACTACTAAAAAGGAGAGTCTACTAAAACGGGCTGCAAAGGAAAGGCTGGTTTCTGTAACCGCCCTGATGCTTTTTGACAAATAGTACACTTACGACACAAGGCATGGGCATCTATAAAAAGTGTGGGCCAATAATAACCATCTCTTAAAACCTTATGGGCAGTGGTGTCACCACCAAAATGACCACCGACTTCTCCTGAATGCAACTCTAGTAAGATTTTTTCTTCTTCGTCTTTCTCAAGACAGCGCATCAGTACGCCATCAAAGCCTTAACGAAATAGAATACTATTAACCAAATGAAAGGAGGCATACTTTAATCTTAACGCTCTTCTTTTAGTTGGATCCAGGTGGCGGGGGGCTGACCCATGTTCAAGACAGAATTTTATATCGTCATACCAAGGACTGACAGAGTTTTGAGTGCAGCAGAATACATTTTGATCATGCTGTCCTAGGTTTGACGCATCACTTTTTTCTTGGTGTCCTGCTGTTGAATCAACAACTAGCTTGCATAACCCTTGGCCTCTCATTATTTGAGCTGGGGTAATTTCTATGTCGTACTCCTGCAAGGAGGTGACCCAGTTAGCCCTCTTTTCTCCTAGTCCTTTCTGCAGTAACAGGTTCCTGACGGCTGGATAAGGGACAATAACTTTCGTCCTTGATTTCAAAAGATAAGACTGGAAATGATTGACTGCTTTGAAAACAACGCAGGCTTGCTGATCTACCGCTGGGTAATTTAGTTCAACGCCTTTGAAAGCAGAGCTCATAAAGGCAATGGGTACTTCATTGTTTTCGGCGTTCTTTTGAGTTAGGATGACAGTGTAGGAATAGTCAGAAGAAAAAGTGTAGAGCGTAAAGTCTTGGGAAAAGTCGGGGCTCATGAGAGATAGAGCGTCTATTATGGCCTTCTTTATTGCATTAAAAGCTTGATTTTCTAAGGGTCCCCAGTGATATTGGGCATCTTTCCTAATTAAATTCTATAAAGGTCTGACCATTTCGGAGAAGTTGGGGACAAATCTCCTCACGAAGTTTATTTGGCCTAAGAAAGACTGCATAGACTTTTTGGAAGTAGGAGGGGGAAGTTTCGAGATGACTTGAGTCCTTTCGGGATCGATAATCATCCCTTTGCTTGACACAATAAATCCTAAGAGTTTACCCTGTTCTACTACAAAGATGGATTTTTTAGGATTCAAGGAAATGCCGTATTTACGACATTATTGTAGAACGGCTCGTAAATGAGCTAGATGATCGGTTTTGTTTTTAGAAAAAACAATAACATCATCTAAGTAAACTACGACGGACTGATTGATTAAGCCTCGGAAAGCGATGTCTATCGCTCTCTGGAAAGTAGCACCGGCATTAATCAATCCAAAGGGCATTTTTTGATAAGTGTAGGTGCCCCATGGAGTGCGGAAGGTGGTTTTAAGTTGGTCTGGAGGAGACATCAGGACTTGGTTGTACCCCGAGAAACCATCCAATAAGGATAGCCTCTGAGAACCAGATACCTGTTGAAGGATCTGTTCCATGGGTGGGACAGGATAGTTGTCTTTATCAGACGCTCTATTAAGGTTTCAAAAATCGACGCAAAGTCGGATTTCCCCTCTTTTCTTTCGGACAGGGACAAGGTTAGAAACCCATTGACTGTGCCTAGCTGGAAAAATTATCTTAGCATTTAGGAGCTTATTCAATTCTTTTTGGACGGTGGGTTCGAGCTTAGGGTGCATTTTCCTCAATTTCTGTTGAAAGGGTGAGGTTTGGGGTTTCATAGGAATGACATGTTGTATGATGTTAGGGTCGAAAGTTTTAAGGTCATCATACGTCCATGCAAAGACATCTTTAAATTCTTTAAACAATTTAATAAATGCAGCTTTTTCTTGTTGAGAACACCCCAACCCTAAATTAATGCACTGCGGATTTTCATTAGTTCCTAAGCTTACTTTTTCATATAACAATGAGGAACTATTGGTTTTACAGTTGACCGATTTTTTGAATTTATCTTGAAGATCGTAAAATTTCTCTAATCTAACTACAGATTTAGGGATCGAATTTACCATGTCCAATGAAGATTCAGGAGTTCTCGGATCTGGTATTACCGTGAAATCGCTCAAACTGTCGTCGTGAGTGCATTCGTCGATCACTGCACCTTGAAAAGTTTCTTCCCTATGCAGAAAGCTTATAATCTGCGGATCGTCGTTGAAGACTCTCCAGTTCGTGATGTTGTCAGGCACTGATGGTCTGAACAACAGCTCAATGGAGAATGCATCTGGGGACAAGCCTTCTACATGAAAGAGTTTAGAAACTACATTAGCTAATAGATCTGCTTCAAAATTATGTAATCTAGGAATAGAATTTATATTGAAAGAAAAAAACTTATTCACTAAATTCCATACCTCAGATTGGTAGCTTTTAAGATGCGGAGACAGACAGTGGATATAATCTCTTACCTGTCTAACCACGATTTCGGAATCGCCGAAAACGACCAGATTTTGAATGTTCATATCTAAAGCTTTTCTGAGGCCCTGTAGTAAAGCCTCATATTCTGCAGTATTATTAGTACATTCAAATTCTAGCCTACATGCAATCAATGTTTTGTTACCTGCCGGATCGATAATAATGCAGCCTGCACCAGCTCCTTCTTTGGACTTTGACCCGTCGAAATAAAGAGACCAAATTTGATTTTTATCGGGTACATGAGACCGTTGTGTAGAAGCTACTGGCTGCACATATGCCACAATATCGGACTATTGTTCTGGGTTGGTGACAGTTGAAGCCTCGGCCATGAAATTTCCGAAAAAGGTATCCATCCCTTGTATTTCGGGTGAATCGGCAGAAGGTGTAAATGGTTCATTGGGATCGTTCAAATCCGTGACCGTGAACTTAAGGTAGCGTTCACAATTTACCTTGATCTTGTTAGGCTTGTCATTTTCTAGAAGCCACAAGTGGGACCAATCTGTCACGAAATAGACGTGTAGCTACTCCGACCAATCCCTGATTAAAAACAAACCATACACTTCTGGAATATCCACAACAATAATTTCAATAACTTGATGGACCTTGGGGTTAGACGATAATCTTATAAGCACATTTCTTAGTTCACCTATAACTTTAACACTGGTTCGATCAAGTTGTATGATTTTTAAAGTGGATGGTTCAACTTCAGCGTTAATCTTCTAACACACAGACCATGGCATCACATTGGATGACGCTCCTGAGTCTACCATACAATTGTGGACGTTTCTATTAAAGATTTCGAAAGTTAACAGAAATGGAGGTACATTTTTGCGAGTACTAAGGGTGGTAGTTTGTGGCTTTTTACTCGCAGTTTCTACAGCTACTTTATCTACACCATTTACATTATTAACATTATTTACAGGAATACTTCCTTTGTCTTGAGGATCAGGATTGTTCTTAGTAGAAGTCTTCTGAGGAACTTTGTTCTGAACAACCTTGTTACTACTTGAATTACCATTTTTTCCATTCTCTGAGATATTCTGTAACATTTTTTGTAGCAGAAATGGAAACTTCAATAACTCATAAACAGAAATGTTAGCCCTTAAATTTTTAATATCTTCAACTAAATCATAATCTAAGTTTGGGTTTACATGACTCTGTTTTGTCTCAGCTGGTTTAGATTGCTTTGGAGGCAAAGTCGTAGTATTTTCGGTAGAAGTTTTGATTGTTGTCTTACTCCTAGTATTATAGGGATGGACTGTCTCGAAGTTAGCTTGAAAGATGTTATCCGAGAAGTGTCCAAAAATGTTTGGAGAAGACTCTTCTTCTTGAACTGTCTCTTGTTCAATAGCCTCCTTAGGAATCTCAAGAGGCACCAAGTTATCCTGGGCTTCTAGAATTGTTTGAAGGGCGTATTGCAAACTTTCTAGATTAAGGCCTTCAGTAGTTGGATTAGGTCGGTTGGTGGGAAAAGGCTTCCTGAATGAGGGTTTGTAAGGCCCTTTGCTCGAGGAATCTTCTTCAGCCATCTTTTTTAAATCTATAACTTGATTCGACAGTTTTTGAACGACTTTAGTTAAGTTTTCTAAATCAGAACTTTCAGGTTGTGTTTTACTTTGAGTAGGTCTAGGGAGGATTTTGATCTTCTTTTTGGAAGATGAACTAGTTTCTGTTTCGTTGCTAGTAGCTTCTTTAAGACTAAGTATGTCTTTTTCAATCTGGCTGGCCTCCTCGAAGGCTTCCAACAACGTGGCTTTCTTAGATCGTTTAACCCAAATGGCTATACTTTGATGCAAGGCTTTAGTATAGTATGCTATGATAAGATTCTCGGCAGGAATGGAATCCGTAGGGATTCGGTTTTTAAGTGTTAAGAATATTTGACTAAAGTCTTTAACTTTTTCTTTTGGGTTCATTCTTAAGTTAGAAAGCTCCATGACTAGGACTTCCGGAGGCTTATTGTCTCCGAATTTTTCCAGAAAGCATGATTCGAATTTCTCCCAAGATGGGATGGTATGGGGTTGCTGGGAAAAGTACCATGTAGATGCATTGCCCTCAAAAGTGTAGGGGAACAACCTACAGACTACGTCTTCATGCTCGACATTGCGGAGTCTTATGGCTAACATAATTTTTTTAATGTGATCTTCAATGATCTGTTTTGAGTTAGGATCAAACTTGGGGAGCCACTTCTACAGATGTTTGGGTAAGGGATGTTGGTCTCCAGGTACGGCTACCGCATCCTAGTCGAGCCAAGGTCTAGCAGGGTTGTTATGGTTTTCCATTGGTGTAGTCAGTGTGGAAGGCTGAGAAGGGGAACTGCCTTCGTTCGAAGAATCTTCTCCTGAAGAAGAAGAGGATGATGGAGGTGGTGAGGGAGGTATTCCAGATCCTCCTACAGCAGGAGTGAGGATTGGATCTGTAGGATTCACAGTGAGGTTAGTGCCTCCGAGTTGTTCTCTGATATCAGAGAAACCTAAAGGTTGGTCCAATGGATGGTTTGGTTTCCTTAAACGGGATAAGGCACTATGTGTTCTTATGAGAGATTGGCGAACAATCTCTTGTATGTCACCACCTATAGGATTAGGGGTTACTGGCTCAACTGTGATATGTGGATCGCCGTTTGATGTGGTTGTTGTTTGAGGGGGAATTTTATTGTTTGAATGACTTCTTGTCACTATAGGTGAGCAATGAGGTGGTGGAGGAGTCTTACGACTGCCTCTTGCCATTAATTAATTTCAGGCCCTCCTTCTAGCGCCATTTGTTGACGGGCGAAATTGACC
>ML779763.1:362953-374241 GCA_009831015.1 Picea engelmannii | reverse complement strand
TGTGACATTCCACATACCACCAGAAATGGCATGACAAGCACTATCCATCTAGGATAGTTTCACCAACAATTTCCTTGATCTTCATCTCGTTATTCCTCATACAAGCATGGGTCCTCCAACCTTTCTTCTAGAATAACTCAATCTGTAAAGCGTCTTCCCATGAGGGCTTTCACCATAAGGGGGCCACTTTGGAGTTCATCCGTTTGCACACCTTATCAATCATGATAAGACAATAATGAGAGCATGGGTCCTCCAACCATTCTTCTAGGATAACTCAATCCACAAAGCGTCTTCCCGTGAGGGCTTTCACCATAAGGGGACCACTTTGGAGTTCATCCATTTGTGCACCTTATCAATCATGATAGGACAATAACGAGTCATCTATACATTTTTCCAACAATGCATCATATACCAATGGAACCACATCGATCCATCTTCATCATGTATCAATGACAACTCATTGATCCATCTTCATCTATGCATTCTCATCAAGGACACTACATATTATATTACATAAAGCATCATTCAATCAATCCTTTGACATCAATCAATCACTTGACATCAATCAATCAAACAATTGGCATCAATGGCAACATGATCCGACAACAAAAACACAAAACCAAAATATAATCTTTTTAATAAAAATTCAAAATGAGCATATTCAGGATTTATACCTTCGATTCTAACTAAAATGGCCATATCTTGGGAAAATGGAAACATTTTCGATTGAAAAAATTAATTCCTAACTAAAACGAGTGCTCCATATGCAATGGAATAGTCCTCTAAACTCAAAAGTATACGAAAATAGAATAAAACAAAAATGCGGTAACATAACTTCAAGATCTTGATCTACAATGGAAGTGGTCTTCAAACGAGCTTTGATAACATGTTTGGAAACACAGGGTATTCCACACAAGATGAACACCTTCGGTAATCACTCACACAACCAAATCAAAAATCAACACGATGTTTTTACGTGGTAAAACCCCAATGGGGAAACATCCATGGCCTTAGCGAATTACAAGAGACTTTCTCACAATTGATCATCTCCAAATTACCCTCCATGCTCTTTAAATAGAGATCACGGATCCATTGTGTTTTAATCTATGGATCAATGTACTCGTTAAGATCGAGGATAGTATGAGTAGTCAGGTCACTCTATCTCTAGAACATATCGTGACCATCAAATTACAAATGTATATACTAATGCATACTAAAGAAACACACTAGGAAACACACTTTAACCTAAAGACATTTTAGACCAATTTGATTTTAACTAAATCCTAAGTGTATAAATATCATAACATTAAGCATCATTCTTAGTTTATATCTCAACCCCAAAGGTATGAATTCCCAAAAATCATAGCATACAAATCTAATAGAACAACATCAAACTATACTTTAGTAATGTTTGTTAAGATGTTGAAATTTACTTTGTGCTTGCAATGGAGGCACAATCACTTGTTTTTTCTAAAAAAACCTAAGGATTAGGGTTCAATGTGCACCAATATGAGTATATTATGGTTCTTTACTACCACTTATGAGATGAGATCTCTCTCGATAACAATATCAAATAATTTATTTATGTGTTCAACGTGATGAGGATGCACCTCTGTCATCAAACAAATGCATTTTGTTGCACTGTCAAGCATTAATATTTTTATCTCTCCCTACTCTATTGTGATCGACTTCTCGCAGTTCTCTAGATGTAGCTTCCAACATTCATCCTTGGAATGTTGTTCCCACTACAATAATTGCAAAGGGGGGCATTCTTCTTCTTCAACGTGCAACACCCTTTAGGTAATTTGGATTCAACCTTCTTTTGTGTGATCCCACTAAATGGTTTCTTCCATGTGCCATATTTTGCAATGATATTCTTTCCTTCATTGAAATTACTGCCAAAATTAACATTATTAGGATTCCTCCCACTATTCATAACCTTGATTGACTTTGACTTTCAACAGGTGCCTTAAACAGCCTAGATGTTGAACAACTCAATTTCATTCTAAATTGTCATTATTCCTATACTAATGAACTTGGTCACCAACTAGGCTTCTTGTCCATTACTTTGAGCCGAATGGTTTAGTAGTTGAACTCTTGGATGTATGCATCCACTGTCTCATTGGAATTTTGTTGTAGGTACTACCATTGTTTTTGTTGTTCATTCCAATAATTAATGAGATATAATTTTTCCTCGATGGACATATGAAATGATGCTCTAATGCCCACTTGATCCAAACTTGTGCACCTAAAAAATTAGTGAATCCACATCAACAATTGTGATGTATTTATTTTATATACACAGTAAACTAATTATGGAAAGACAACTAAAAAGGAATGAAATTATTATCACAACATACATAATTGGTGCTTAAATATGGACATAAATCAACTATGTGATTTCATTAAATGAATAAATTTGTACTGCATTGATATGAACAACATCTTGTTCAACACCAACTAACAATTACCAAATTATCAACCAACAATGAAATAATAAAATGAACTCCTAAAGTGAACCCTTTTATGATTAGAAATTTAGGTATAAATAATAATGCTCAAGGGAAATGAAGCATTTCACATCCCATCCCCTAACCATTCACAAATTTCTAATATGTCCGAGAGTTTATTATTTCCTTCGCCTACTTGAGAACAATCTCATTAATAGAATATTTATATAGTTTAATATGTATAAGTATGTAACAATACTCATTATAATGCATCATGTAGACTATATCATGCACTATAATTGGTACTACCATTGTTATTGTTGTTCATTCCAATAATTGATGAGATATATTTTTTCCTTGATGTACAGATGAAAGGATTCTCTAATACACACTTCATCCAGGCTTGTGCACCTAACACATAAGCCGATCCACATCAACAATTGTGATGTATTTATTTTATATACATAGTCAACTAATTATGGAAAGACAACTAATAAAGCTTAATGCACATAAAAATAATAAAATTATTATCACAACATACATAATTGGTGCTTAAATATGGACACAAATCAACTCTATGTTTTCATTATGAATAAGTTTGTACAACATTGATACAAACAACATGATGTTCAATACCAACTAACAACTATCAAGTTATCAACCAACAATGAAATAATAAAATGAACTCATAAAGAAAACCCTTTTATGATTATAAATTGAAGTATAAATAATAACACTCAAGGGATATGAAGCATTTCACATCCATCCCTTAACCATTCAAAAATTTCCAATATTTCTACATTTGTTATTTCTTTGGATGACTTGAGAACAAACTTATTAATATATGATTAATAGATGATTTATATAGTGTGATATGTTTAAATATGTAATTATTGGAAATGTAGTTTGTTAGGGTTATGAACTTGACATAATGTGAATAGCCAGTTTATAGTGTAATGGTCATCCAGTCCGAAAAACCAAAAAACCTTGGAATGTGAATCCAATGAACATAATCATGTATTTATATCTGTATCATATTAATTATAAATATATTTTTCCATAACAACAATTGAGTGAAAATGCCCTCTCTCTATATGCCAGCCTATCAGTCTGCTCCCTCTTGCCATGTTCTTTTATTCTCTGGATATTATTCTACCATAAATGTTTCTATGTGCCTATGGGAATTCTGCCATCATTTGCACCCCTTTTCCTTCTTGTGCACAGTACGTCTACCTTCCCACTGCAAAACCCTAACTCGCATAAACCCAAATTCACATGTCCTGTTTACCATTTTGAACCCTCACTCGTCGCACATCGACTATTCCAAGGTGGCATATCTCTTATTTACGCATCTAGCAATTAAACCCTAATCTCTAATTCCTACATCAATTGTTCTTGAATATTTCTTGAACATTTGTTCGTCAACTGTTCTTGGTGAAGAGGTACACTCCCCTCATGCTCCTGTCTCCCCTAATTGGTCACTCCCTCACACTGCACTGGTATCTCTCTTAGGTGGTACTTCTTGATCTACCTTTCATGGTATCAAACTTATGGACTTCCTATCACTACACCTCACTCGCTACACAAACTGATCGAAATACTGTGATGAAGGTCCACCAAGGAAGAAGAGACAAGATAAAGTCCTGAATTTTCAGTAAATTGTCTTGGAAAATGGAGAGAGTATATTGTCACCCATGCAACCTAATATTTTGAATGTTTATTGATCGGACACCATTGAATATGAGAGCTGATACGTCACTTTAATAACTGCACTACGACGGATATGGACACTTATAGTTCCCGATGAGATCGTATTATTTGTTGCATTCACATCTGACAAATGTTGATGTTCGTGGTTAGCCAGTGAATTGCTTCACGTAGTCGTATATCAACCAAGTTGTTCTAATCAATATGATGGTTCTCGAGAGAACAAATTATTCTCTAGTTTGGTAGTTCTTCTTCTGTTAAAAGGTATTTATTGTTAATAAATCTTTGCATACCCTTCACAAGATTCAAAGAAGGGACCACGTTCGACACGTGAATTCAAGTTCCTCACATATGTATCTGAGGTAGTGAAACCCTTTATGTCTCTAAAGGCATGAGAGTGATGAATTTACATGACTTATATTGTACATAAATGCATAAAATATTTATTGTTCTTAAACTCTAGAATGTATATTTTGTAATAGATTTTATGTGCAGAAAACACTAAAGAATGCTAGAGAAGAGTGCCAAACACATTTATAAAACGAGGTACTTTTTGTCGCTTGAATATATTTACTGATTATGCATTTTATGGAAGAAATAGTAAAGATGTGGTTAATGGTATCCCTCCATTTGTAAAGGCATACATGGTACATTTATTGACTGACTTGAGCAAGTGACATAAATTGGAGAAGTCTTATTTGCACATTCCAACAGAAAATGGAATCCACCAACAAAAACCAAAGGAGTTTTCCAAATTTGGCATGTTGATAGATGATTATTGAATTATTGAGAACTACTGAAAAATTCTAGGCACACATACATCCTCTTTCACTAAATTGTTTATCACAATTAGCTTTGGGAAGAGGACCTTTTGGAACTTGTTGGTAAATTATTTTTAGGACAAAAAGAATAATTTCACTCATACCACTCTTTAAATAAAGGTAACTTGTAAATAGTTTTATTGTAAGGTTTCTTGTGTTTTTCTATAAATGGGTGCATTTTCGGTAGCAACCGACACCCTCCATTTGTTGTTTTCATTGTAGAGTATGATTGTTAAAGGGCAGAGTTTCAAGAAACCTTGTGAGGTCTGAGCTATGGCTAGAGTTGATGAACTGTTAGAGTAATTGAATACTCTAATACTCTCTTCTCTAGACAATACAGTCACCATTAACAAAACTACTTTGCATTTTATTGTAACATTCTTGCAAGTTTCACAAACCAAAGTAGAACTGCTACAAACTCATAATCTAGAGAAAGAATATTAGACAACATTCTAAAATAGTCCTTGTTCAGAACAACCATATTTTCGAAGAAGATGATTCATACCAACAACCGATGCAAGAGAAACTCAATGAGCCAGCTCTAGAATCAAATGAAAATGAAGTTTAACTTCCTCTTCCCAATACGATCATCAAACCTTGGGAAGAAATCAAGAACAATAGAAATTGAACCAGTATCGGATATGAAAAGGATTTCACCCTTCATATTCCAGATTATACCAAACCGATCGAGTTCTAGAGTGTTGGAATGCTTAGAGAAAGTTTAGAATCACCTGCTCCAATCCAAGAGAAGATTCTGATATGATAACATTGTCAATGAGTTGGCCACATGGAAGATTATTTCTTTGATATTCATCCTTACGAGCATTCAGACAAACATCATTCAGACAAATGTTTTAACAACAAAAAAAATGCAAGAGTAAGGAACCACTATGGGTGGATGAATTCTTGGTGATGATCATCAATAGTCAAGAAGATATGTCAGTCATATCGACGAATTCACTCTCAATTATTGACACATACTGCAGTGGAGATATTTTCATCTTCTCACCTTGTACCTGACAGGGGGTAACAACATCAATGATTGACAATTAGGCTTCAAGTTTGAAGTCCTATCAATCGATTAGTAACAAGTGAGCATGACAAGAGGGCATGATTGGTTTGTGGATTTCCTTAAACCACCACTTAGTAGAAGACTTACAACTTTTGTTAAACAATAGTTTTTGGTTTTCCTTAAACCTCAACTTAGTAGAAGACTTTCAACTTCTTCTGCTAGATGACAATTTATGGTCATATTTAAACTTGCATTCAAGAGAACTTCTAATTACTAGAATACATCAGCTTCAAATTCTAGCTAACTTAGGAAATGTTCCAAGAACCATTGATCCTAGAGCCAAGTTCCATAGTTTGTGGTCATCTGAAGATCAATTTTTGGTCTTCATTAAACAACGATCACCATTTGTTTTGTCGTCATCCCAAAACCACCAGATTCAGAGAGCAAATTTATCCATTGATAGCTGCACACTTTCATACTTCAACTATCCACCTTCAGATTTCAACTCTCACCTTGGACTCACTTACACCCCTTTAGATTAAAGGGGGAAATGTTGGAAACATAATCCGCTAGGGTTATGAACTTGACATAATGTGAATAGTCAAGTTACAATGTAACAATCATCGAGAGTCTAGGAGACCTTGGAATATGAATCCAGTGGTAATAATCATGCATTTATATCTATATCATATTAATGATAAAAGCACTTCATGCTTATCTAAATTCATGTGTCTAACAATAACACTACTTGTTATAATGCATCATGTAGACTATCTCATGCAATAACATTTTATAGCATGTAATTTTGTGTTGATCTCTTTAATATGATCATTCTCTCTCATAGTTTTTCTCACAACTAGAGCTGCACATATTTGTTACATCATTGGAACCATGTGATTGTACATGTAACTCATTTTTTGTATTAGAATATATATAAATTTCAGCCATATTAAATTTGCATGGAATTACCTCTTTTAGTTATATTCTCCTTCTATTTATTCACTGATGGGATATATGATGCTTCACACTCAACCTATTAAGTTATATAACCCCAACGAACCTTGATTTTCTTTTTCAATGTTAAGATGCTTCCACCTTACTATTATATTATGCTTGGTCTAGTTTTATTAATTGTAGATTATATTACGCTTGGTCTAGTTTTATTAATTGTAGATCACCACCTTATCGCACATGGACATTGTGACTAGATTGATTGTTGTATACTTGGCATAAGTCATAGTTTTTACCATTGTCCTCACAATGAATGGATCATTGTTCAACTTATCTTGGTGATTAAATAACTTAACCTAATGTGAATTCAAAGAAACTTGGTGAATCAATAAGCTTGTTTTTATTGAATTTGAATGACCTTAACAATTCAATTTTTTGATTTGATATTAACACAAGAAACTTGATTGAAAAGACAATGATAAATAGTAAGTCACTTATCTTTTGTCAATTTTCTATAGAGTAACTAGTTACATTGAAATTGATAACATCTATTTGATTTTATACTATTTTTTTTAATTTCATGAAGACATGAGTGAATTTAGAAGTGGATGTCATCAATAAATTTATTCTTTACAATGTAGATGCAATGTAACCATCCATCAAATTGTATGAAGAGAAGATAAGGAAATGGGGCAATGAAAAGAAATAATTCAAATAGTTGAATGATTGAAACATTCCTCATCTTGATTATTTAAAAGAAAACATTCCAATGATTTGTCCTGACAATTGGGTGGCTAACTAGATAAAAAAATGAATATAGTGTGTCCAATCATTACCTGCATGGTGAAAAGGATGCACTAAACATAGGGACTGAGTGCATCAAGTCTATAATAATCATTTTATTTTAATTGTTCATTTTGTAATGCACATTTGAAATCTAACATGTATTATGTTTTGTTAATGCTCAATTCATTTGACAAATAGCACAAGCCTTTGTTCACATTTACACAAGTGTATTTGTTTCCATCTATGTGGGCATACATCATTTTCATAATGAGGAGGTTGATGATGGACATGTCACAATTGACTATGGAGTGGAGGTGGAGTTCAACCAATCTAGTAGCGCTAGCCACCATGATTAGAACCTAATAAAGGGGAAGTTAGGTTATGTCAAAATTATACAAGAGATCATGCAAGTAGATTTCTCATTTTTACAATGTATTATTTTAGGTACAAGTGGTGGAATACCTTTGACCGAAGTAACGTAAAGGAAGATCACAATAGTGAGCTAATATGTATTTTACCCAAATGTGTTGGGTAGAAATTGGTGGTTTGTCATAAGACATGATTCGAGATCAATACATGTGTTTTAGAACAATAATGTTATAATTCCAAGTCAAGAAGATAATCAAGGTGATAGTAATGAAGAGTGATGTGTACATGTAATTTTATTTCAATATTTATGTTGTGGATGCCTTGTTTTATTATGGTTTTCTATTATTCGCTAATTGTGTATGTATTTTTTATTATCACGGTTTAGTTAGTTTTTGTAGTTATGTAATTATAGTTATTTGGAGAAGTGAATGGACCGAATCATAGTGGAGAATAAAAGTATAATTAGTGTTGATTTTACAAACATCTTTAATGATTACATTTTTTCTTCATTTTATGATGTTGGATTTGAAAAATAATTAATAGCCATATACAACAGTCATCTTGGGATTCTTTTTTTTTTTTTTACTTCAAGTTCTTTAATGATTTATCAATCATTTTAATTGTAAGATATGCATGTTGTTTCTTTTTGTAAGAACAATATTAACAATTATTGTCACTATTTAAGATTTAAAATTGTTTTTATGATTTACTATGCAATATATATTCACTATTTTTAAGATTAATATTAACAACTATTATTGTCTAGGTGATTTTAGTTGAGGGTATTTTTTTTATCTCTTTTTAAAATTTAATATAAGAATTTAGAATATTTTATGAATTTAGAATTTAGAATATTTAGTGCATGTGAAATGATTATGCATCAATGTCGCAATCGATGTGGCACACCAACAACAATTTTATAAAAAATCGTCGATCGTTTTATAAAATATGTTAAAAATTATGGTATGTATACACACCAATGCATATTATATGTAAGAACAATTGTATGTTAATAGGGTTTTTGTTATGTATATTGGTGCACGTATTTGTATTAGGATGTTTTCACATACTCGTCGGTCCGTCCCTTCATATGGGTATTGTTTATGATTGATGGCGTGATCACAATTGCTAGCTAACAAATCCAAAATATTTAAACTCACTAGCCTACATGGGTACTTTTTCTAGACCCTCTTGGGCAACATCCACTTTGACATGTTGATAGCATACCTGGTCATCTCTAATCCCCTTTAACTCAATTGGGTTTTAGTCATTTAACGTCCCTGTCAACTGGAAACCAGAACCATGAGGCCATTGTCTCACTGGGGAAATGCTCATCTTTGTCTACCGAAAACTGGAACCACCTAAAAACTAGCGCACCATGGAAATAACAACCATCTATCACTATTCATCAACCCATCGAGCCTCAAGATAAATATACATTGCATGTCACCGGCCCACTCGGCCCCAAGTTACATATACAATGCACCTTTCAATGTTTAACTCCAGTCCAATTAGTAAACTTTGCTTGACGAGAATTTAAGCAAGTCTATTAACCAACAATCTGTTAACTGCTCACCAGGACATCGTGAAAATAAAGACTTGTTTCTTTGGATTTAAATTTGGTCTGGTTAAACTCAAAATTTGATAATTTAGTGATTCCTCTAATCTTAGCTTGTAAAGGAACCTTTGGCGTCCTTCTGTTGGATCAATACATATGATTTGGTCTCTTTCTACCGGAATTTCATCATTTCCTCGTCAACCTTTTTTTCGTGAAGTTCATAGGAACTTCAGCTCGATCTATTTCTTGTCCAATTGAGATCAATTCATTTGGACCTCTTACATAGAGACTCATGATTTTGATAACCACACACACTCCAGATTCTAACTAGGACTCGACTATTGCATACAACCACCTCATCCTCGTGCTTGATTTCATTCAAACATCATTAAAACACTCATCCATATATCATGCACGCATTAATAGAGAAAACACATATAACATAAAGAGGTATTCGCACACAACTAGGAGTCATAAAACAAAATGCTTCATTAAACAAACTCTTTACATGATTTTTTTAAAACCAATAAAGACCACCTACCTCTCTACTGGCCTAATTACACGCATTTGGGTGCTTCTATGTCCCTAGCCACTCGTACCATTCATGCCCATAGGCTTACAATTATAAAGAAGAAATAAACTACTAATTAGTCCAGATCCTAATGATTCTCCATAAGATTTACAACTATCCCTAACATCTTTCTAAGATCTCTTTTAACCCTCAATATTTTCTTAGTAAGGTGGAGTTGATTACACACTTGGAATTTTTATTAAACACTCACTTATCTTAAAATCCTTCTAGAATCTAATTGCAAACTTAGGGAAATACAATAATTTCATTAAAGGAACCCACTCCCTTTGGTAAATTCTAATACCCTCTTATGCCTACTCAACAAGGTTTATTTTGAGAGAATATACTCCTGCATCATAATCCCAGGGTAAATATTTTTTTATGACCTCCTAGTAATATGTCCCCAATTCCTTCTTTCCACATGGATCCCATATTTGACACTGTTGTTGTCCACATACTCTATTGCACTACTCCTTTACTAGTGTCTTCAATATTTCATGATCCCAATTTTTATTATGTTTTTGTATTCTTTCTTTGCTTTCACAAGTACTCTTAGTCAATTGTACTTTGTGACTGATTGTCTTCTCTATACATATATCCTTTTGAACCATTTTTTCTTCTGAAACTTGATGGTTTCAAGTTGAACCTTAAACCTTATTGTTTCTTTCCATGGAAATACTTTTCTCACCATTTTCTTGCTCTGTCACAAGTTTGTTGCCTTCCATTTCATCTGTTGAAATCTTCTTATTTCTATCCTCTTTCATGTCTTCACAAGGGAATGCTACAACCTCTATATAGTCTTCATAAATCTTGGGATTTTCTAACCATTCTTCCAGAAATTTTAAGACTTCCTAAAAATCTATCAACATTGCATCTGAGTGTTTCCTTTATTCTTCACTACCTGCATAACCTACATACACACACAAATTTTCAATTTCAAAACCATGAGACTCTTGATTCTATGTTGATTCTTTTGACATCATCTTCTTTTGTGGATATGAACTTCCCAAACATTTCATGAGACTCTCATCAGGTCTATTATCAACATCTTCATCTTCTCCAA
>ML779763.1:339922-359195 GCA_009831015.1 Picea engelmannii | reverse complement strand
CTTAGCCACTAACCTCGGTGTATGATTAAATGATAGTTAGAATTTTTGTATGTTGAAAAAGAAGTTAAAACGGAGTATTGAGATAATAGTTTCTTTGGCAAATTTTCGATGGATCATTAGTTGTTAGCTTTGATTTTAGTTCTCAATTTGATTATCTAGTTTGCTCAATTATTTTGCTTATTAATTCTCTTGCCATATGTTGAAATAGAAATAGGATTTAAATTATGTTTTTATGAGTATTTAAATATGTCATTTGAATTGTTAATAGTATTGTTAGTTTAGTTTATTTCATGCAATTTCAATTCTAGATCTAGGCTGCAATTTTAATTTGAAGTTTGCTTTTAAGTTTAGTTTTTAGTTATAAATATCTAGTAGTGTGAATTTTCTTACATTAGCATAGAAGTACATTTGAATTCAGTAGAATAGTGTTTCCTTTATTGTTGATGATTAATGCATAAATTAAAGAATCACATGGATTTTCAGGGTAGTTGATATTTCTTCTATGATGGCCAAGTTATCGCTAGATTGCTTAATTCATACCTTTCACTTTGCTATAGAAGTTAATATTGAGTTTATCCCTCTTGAGTTATCATTAATTGTTAAATGTCATCGTGATATCATAAGACACCGGAGACATAATCATCAACATTATATTTGAAGTTTTCTTGTCATCATAGATTAAAGAGTAGTTGTTGATTAAATTTGAATATTGTCATGATGATTTTAATTTAATAGATTAAGATTTCCTTTTGTAGATTATAAGTAATTATGAAGTTTATCTTAAGAATAGAGTTCACTTCCTTAATAGTTTGATTAGTTTACTGTTAAGTAGTTTTTATTTGAGTTTACTTGTTGCATAAGTTTTAACAGGGTAGTTGCTTTCTTGTTTACTTGGTTTAATAGGGTAGTTGCTTGCTTGTTTATTTGATTATTGGTTGTTGCTCTTTGATTTTGAATAAGATTAATTAGATTAGTTTGTTGTTGTTATTGTTCATTAAATAGATTAAATAGATAGTTTTATTTTTCTCATTGTAATGATTAAGTTGCTTTGCTTAAAGTAGGGTTTTTCATTTTCTTTCTTAGGATTATCCATCGATCCATTATTCAAAATTTACTTAGGGTAAATCGTTTAAGTTCCTTGATAGGGTTTGTGTTGGCCCTTGACCAAGTTTTGAGGATCCTTGGTCATGTTTGACCTACTTTTGGGACTTCGATAGGTTGTCGAAGGCATAGCACAAGTCGAAGCGGAGATCACGGGATCTCTGCCCCTTTTTAGGGATTTTTGGGCTTTGGGATTATGTAACAGGTATGGGGATGTCGGCCCATTGGTTACCCATGTTTAGGCCCTTTTTGTAATATATCAATAGAAGTCTAGGCAATGTAAGAAAGAAGAGAAAGGTTTTTTGGTACTGTGCTAAGTGCTAAGTACAGATTGTAAATGCTTCATGCATGCTATGTTGAGAACTTGCAGATCTAAGTGAAAGTGACTGTAAGAGACTATGTAAAGGCTTTGTGCTGTGACCTAGCTCGGAGAAGGAGGATCTAGCAAAGTGTGCGTGGATCTCCTTCCATATGCGGATTTGGATTTTGAGGCTCTATGCATGTAGTTGATTGACTGAAGATAATAAAAGAGAAGAAGAGTTGGTGGACGTAGCCCTAGGCTGGGGGTGAACCACATATATGTTGTGTTATGGTTGCTTTGTGCATTGTGATTTGTTATTATTCATATGATTAATGCAGTAATGTATGTTTATATGCATTTGATATAGTAGCTTAGTGCTTAGTAATGTGAATAAATGTTGGATCCTATCTATTCCCTTATGCTAAGTGCATCTATATGTTAGATATGGTTGAATACTGCACTTCTCTGTAATTAGGGTTTTCTCTGCGAAGTGAATACTGAAAAATATAACGGTTAAGTTCTTTGTTAAGGTGTTGTAATCATAGATCGGTGTCTCAGCTAAAGTTGCATACATCTAAGTCCTGCAACCACCCCTGCCTCTACCTCGGGTGAGACTTCATCTGCTTCGCAGGTGTTATCGAAAGGGCCGATGGTTAGGGTTTTTTTGGTGCGTTGTTGTAGCATTGAACCCTGGGTCTACCCCTGTGCCAACAAATGGTTCTATTGTTGGGACCTGAAACTATGATTGTTGGGAACTGAAGAAAAGAAAGCTCTGTGCGTAGATTTTTTGCTTTAGTGCACAGTAGTCTACTTGACTTGTGAAGCTCTGTGCTAAGAAGAAAAGTTAGATCTGAATAAAAGAGGTAAGATCTTAAAGCTTTGTGCTTTGTTAAAGGTAAGAACAGTGAAAATTTTTAATTGAAAAAGGTAAGATAAGTGGAAATGTTTGTTTCAAAAGTATGGATCTAGGTATGTTTGATAAATTTTGTCCTAACTTGAAACTAGATGAAAGAAGGTTTGATATGAGTAGATCTGATAGAAATAATGAAAGATATGGTATTCCTATGCATAGAAAAAAAGTTTGGACTAACAAATGGATGCAGGACCCTAGAAATATTTTTTTGCAGGTTAGCTCCTATGATCCTAGTTCGCAGTACAAGAAAGGTTGGGGATCATTTCAAAGAAAAAGAAGATTAACGCTTTGTTATAATTGCAGAACACCAGGACATCTTGCTAAGGAATTCCCTGGTAAAAGACCTAGTTGTCTTTGTTGTCAAGATATGGATTATGAAGTTTTGGATTACCCTAGAATGATTGCTAAGGTTGAAAGAATGAATATGAGACAAGAAAACCCTGAGGAAGATCAAGAAACTAAGACCATGGAAGAACCCTAGAAAGAATCAAAGAATGTATTGCTACAAATGAAAGACACCCTAAATGATCACAGAAATATCAACTTATTAGATATCTTCAAAGAAAAAGAATGCATAGAAACAAGAATAGGAGACTTCGACATTGACTGTGTTCTGGATGAGGAAACACAGGTGAATATCATGACAAAAAGAAATTGGGAAATTTTGGGAAAGTCTGCTATGATTCCTTCATTAGGAGGAATAGGATTATTTAGAAGAAAGATGATAACCCTATGTGGAAGACTCACCCAGATATCTATGAGTGCTCATGGAACTACGACAAAGGAAGATTTTGAGGTTGTTAAATTTATTAAGAACAACACCCCATTTTCTATATTACTAGGAAAAACTTGCATTGAGAAAGATCAGGCCAGAAGAAAAGAAGAGGAAGTCTTTGAACAAAAGAAGAAAGAATTAAAATATTTCATGACTAGGAGGATAGCGCACTTGATTGAAGAACGGGAGAACAGATCAAAGTTGTTCAGAACTAGAAAATTGGATGTCAAAGTTGAAAGAAAACAAGAAGACTCACCGAAGAGTAGAGCACCTACCCCAGACAGAGAAGAAGTATTGGCCTTGAACCCTACGAAAGACCATCAACAGTGCAAAGTTACTATGATAAAAGGAGATAAGAATCAAAATGGAAAGAGAAATATCAAGAAGAAGATTACAGGGAAGAAGGCTAGAAAGCTCAGTAAGAAGAGAGAAAAGATATAAAAGTAGTAGAATGTTCGAGAAGGGACTTCGCAGAAGGAAGGTTTGCAAAACTGGAACTTCATTGAGATATCAGAATAGCGCAACCTGGCATTTCGCCATGGCGAAGCAATATAGCCATTGAAGCCAGTATAACCATTAGCCCAACACCCCAAATGGTTAGAACAATAGTTATGACCAGAAATCTTTCCATCATACCATTGGGACCACACTGCAATGGATAGAACCGCATTGATGAAGGCCTCTCGTTCGTTGGAGAGATCCGTTACACCATTGTCTACTTATTGCGTCAACTATTGAAATGAAAACACTTTTACAAATTGTATCCTAGCCAACTCATTGCTACCGCGTTGTGTTTATTGAGATTGACACATGTTCTATTTCTTTGAGCACTCATTCATCCACCAGGGTTATCCGATCTAGCGTGCATGTCGGATGAGCTCAGCGCCGCAGAGAAAGTCGTTGAAGAAGTTAGAATCGACCTTATGGCTGAGAAGGTGATTTCCGTCAGAGCTCAATACTCATCGATGAGAGGAGTGCAAGCCTCCCCATCGACTAATCCAGACCATCCCAACCTGCAGTAGAGAAAATAACCAAGCGTCGAGATGACTTGGCAAACACGAATTTAATCCCGATTATCCTACCCAAATACATCTCGCCTTTGGCTGGCGCGGTGGGTCGTGACAGTGTCCCAAGAGACTTTGATTACACCATGGTTACTGTGTACCTCCCAAAGGGGATACGTGCAGTTAGAACGCAGCAGGATAAGATCGCGACATTAAAATTCAATGACACCAACCTAGGGGACTGCAAGAACTAAAGCATGCTCTCTCCTTACAAGTATTTGACCAGGACAAAGGGGAAGAAATAAAAAATAATCCCCCATCCATGGACTATGAACCTCATGCAGTCCACCCTCTTGAATGTGATGAAGATTCCACACTTTGGAAGGCACGAGGAGGTTAACACGTGTGTTAAGCTCATGCTATCATGTTACCATGGCGGCTATCTATGGACGCATCATAGTCGATCCGACGTTGATCCATAGGATCATCAAATTGAGCATGTAGGGACCCAACCCACAGGACTTCTACCCAGGGAAGGCTACAAATCACGCATTGGCACAGAGGATCAAATACACATATGGCGATGTAGAAAAGGGGATGCGATGCTACAAGGTAGCTTCCATCCAAAATGGTGCATTACGCCTGGCCTACCAGCTGATCGCAAGAAATATAATGAGAAAGAATAGACCTACATAGGTCACATGATTCATTATTGACCTTGCCGATAAATGTGTAGAAGGACTCCAGATGAACTGGGCAAAGTACCTAGTCAACCAGTTGGAATTGGATTGTCACGAAGCTAAAGATCAGGGCTATGAGTTCCACTTTAGTTGGCTTCTGATCCTCATAGTGTTTACTTCTTGGGAGATTCCGGAAGGTGCAACCTTCCCGGACATTGATCCATTCGAACCGCTCACTGCAAAGTTCACCACGCTCCGGTACTCGAGCGGTATGGGAAAATAGTGGCAATCGAATGCAATATTCCACATGTACTATCTCCATTTGAAGAGGGCTATCGGGGTTGTCCCTCGCATGACGTCGAACACCCTACATCGGTTCATACCTCTCATGAAGTTCCACGCATATCAACACTTCATTTATATCACTGCGCATAGACGAGAATAAAGAATATCTTTAGTCATACTATAATCTCACAGAGGAGGACCTCGACAAGATAAATAAGGACTGGTTAGCAAACCTCCTTATCCCTACTGACCCTGTAGAAATGTCTGATCCCGAACTAATTGGTAGCTCAGAGGCCACTCAAAAAGAACATGACACACCTGGAACCAACAGAAGAAAGAAGACCGAAGAAGTATAAAACTTGAGTACTGAATCATATGCAACTGCTTCAGTATCACTTGGACGAGGAGGTGATGACGAATTAGATAGAGAAGAGACCAATGGAAAAGAAGATCAATAGAAGCAATGCGAAGTAACACTGCCTAGGGATCTTGTTGATGAGGGTAATCCCTCGAATAAATGAAAGGTTTCCCCCACGAAACCTACCTCACGAAAGAAGTCAAGAGAAAGAAAAACCATGATGCAAACCGTGCTCACGATCAATGACTTCGACTTCATCATCATAGTTGTAGCAGATGCCTCACAGGACGTCTTGCGGAAACATGACGCCCAGCAGGAGGAGATGTATGACATAATCGAGGTTGAACTGGAAGGGGTACAATAGGCCCTTCAATCCAGTCACGCAGTACCCCCTGTGCCACTGCCATCGGAAGCACCAGAGTTGGGAGATGAGCCTACCCAACTCCACAAACTAGATGATGCCATCGAAGCTCGCCTTCGTCGTGCACAGGAAGAAACAAAACAGGCCACGGAGGCTCTAAAGCAAGTGAAAAAAGTAGTCATAGAGCAACGTCGAGTTGTGCAAAAGGAGAAGGTTTCTCTCCAAACAAAGTTTGAAGAGGAAAAAGCACAAATCCAGCAAGAGAAAGAGTAGTTTATCGCAGAGCAACTCGAAGTCAAAGAAGAAGTTATCAGATCACTTCGCTCTATGAGAGGCTTAGAGAAATGGAAGAACCAGTAGAGCATCAAGTAGCACAACTTGCGGAAGATATCCAGCAGCTTCAACATAGAATCTCAGATCTGGAGCTACGAACAGTGCCCAGCACTCCGCATGATGTATGAAATCAAAGAGAAGCAACTTCTCGAAGCGTAGTTGAGAGAATCAAGGCCCTCGCCATGGAATGTAAATAACTAAGTGATCGCAGTGCCCAGACTTATGAGCGACTCACTGAGGATCCTAAATTGAAGGCACAGGAGTCACAACTCCAAGAGGCAAAGCAACAAGCAGAAATAGTACAGGCGCAGTTGAATCCCCTGTCAAAAGTCGAGAGGATGAAACGATCCCAAGAACAACACACTACTCAACAATAGGTGCACACCATTCAGAGCAAAGTCATGGAAGTGACTCAGAGGCTCCCACAAATCCAGGACGAGGCTTGCCAACTATTTGCAAAGATTGAAGGTCAGGGAGCAGAACTGGAACAAGTCGTCACTACAACTGAACAGTTCTTAGAGAGACCTGTCAACGAAGTAGTTATCCAAGAGTTCGTCGAGCATGAGGCCTTGGCACAACAACAAGTCGAAGCAGCTCGAGTCAAGCTCAAGGATTTTGAAGCAGAGCTACACATATCATAGTGACTTGGGACGAGTCATAGGTGAGTGTTGGGGGCTTGTTGGCCCTTGACCAAGTTTTGAGGAACCTTGGTCATGTTTGAACTACTTTTGGGACTTTGACAGGTTGTTGAAGGCAGAGCGCAAGTCGAAGTGGAGATCATGGGATCGTGGCCCCTTTTTAGGGATTTTTTGGGTTTGGGATTATGAAATAGGTATGGGGATGTCAGCCCATGGGGTTACCCATGTTTAGGCCCATTTTGTAATATATAAATAGAAGTCTAGGTGATGTAAGAAAGAAGAGAAGGATTTTTATGCTAAGTGCTAAGTACAGATTGTAAATGCTTCGTGCATGCTATGTTGAGAACTTGTAGAGCTAAGTGCAAGTGACTGTAAGAGACTGTGTAAAGGCTTTGTGTTGTGACCTAGCTCGGAGAAGGAGGATCTAGCGAAGTGTGTGGGGATCTCCTGCCATATGCGAAGTAGGATTTTGAGGCTCTGTGCATGTAGATGATTGACCAAAGATAATAAAAGAGAAGAAGAGTTGGTGGACGTAGACCCAGGCTGGGGGTGAACCACGTATATGTTGCATTTTGGTTGCTTTGTGCATTGTGACTGTTTACTGTTCATATGATTAATGCAGTAATGTATGTTCAGATGCATTTGATATAGTAGCTTAGTGCTTAGTAATGTGAATAAATGTTGGATCTGATCCATTCCCTCATGCTAAGTGCATCTATATGTTAGATCTGGTTGAATACTGCACTACTATGTAATTAGGGTTTTCTCTGCGAAGTGAATACTGTGAACTATCACTGTTAATTTCTTTGTTAAGGTGTTGTAATCACAGATCGGTGTCCCAACTAAGGTTGCATACATCTAAGTCCTACAACCACCCCTTCCTCTACATTGGGTGATACTTCATCTGCTTCATAGGTGTTACCGAAAGGGGCAGTAGTTAGGGTTTTGTCGGTGCGTTGTTGTAGCGTTGAACCCTGGGTCTGCCCCTATGCCAACAATTTTCTCCTTAAGATCCTTTGCTTGAATAGATTAGCTCCCAGATAGCCCATTTCCTTAATTAGACTATACTAGCTCTAGCCTTTCTTCCTTGGCACATATAGTGCTACAACTCTAAGTTTACTTACCTCGGGTTGACAAATTAATTGAGGTTTTTTAGTGCATATAGAACACCCATCACTGTTGCATATAAATCTCTTCCTCCAAATCCCCATGGATAAAATTTGTTTTTACATCTAACTGTTCAAGATGCAAATCTTGTACTACCACAAGACTTAAATAGTCCTAATTGAAGTCATTTTAACAACAAGAGAAAATATTTCATCAAAATCTATCCCTATATTTTGTGCAAACCCCTTTACAACAACTCTATCCTTGTGTCTCTTTTTTACTCCATCTTCTTCCTTCAACATGTAAACCCATTTATTCTTCAATGCTCTTTTTCCTGCAAGAAACTGAACCAAGTCACAATTCTAGTTATTTACCAATGAATCCATTTCCTCTTTCATGCCTTGCTCCCACTTCTTTTTGGTGTCTACCTGCATTGCCTCTTCATAACATTATGGCTCACCAGAATCAATCAACAATAAATAATACAATTAAGGATATTATCATCAGGGGGTCTACTTAACCTGGTAGATCTTCTAACAACACTTGCAGGAATTTGAGGTACCTGTTGATCCTGTTGTTGTACATTATGATTTTTTTGTACCTTTAGAATTTCTTTTTCAGTGATCTCATCAAGCACTGTGTATTCTAGTTTTTCTTTTTCATGTTTCTTTCCCTGCAACTTATCTTTGTACATGACCTTCTCATTGAATATGACATCTCTACTCCTAATGATTTTTTTATTTTCATAATCCCATAAGTGATAACCAAAATCATTAACACTGTATCCAATAAAGGTACACTTCTTGGATTTTCCCTCAAGATTTGTTCTATTTTCCTTATCAATATGGACAAATGATTCACAACTGAAAGTCTTAAAAAAAAAATACTTTACCTTTTTACCTATCGATGCCTCCTCTGAAATTATACCATCCAAAGAGCTTGAAGGTCCTCTGTTTATTAAGTAAACAGTGGTATCTACAACATCTCCCCAAAACTGTAAGGGAAAACCAACATACAATCTCATACTCCTTGCACACTCCATGATTTTCATGTTTATCCTTTTTAACACACCATTTTCTTATGGTGTTCCTAGAACTGTCTTCTCTCTACAAATCCCATGCTATGAACAATAATCATCAAACTCTTTGGTGCAATATTCACCTCCATTTTCTGATCTAAAAAACTTCAACCTTTTTCTTGTCTCATTCTCAACCAAATCTTTCCATTTCTTAAAAGTATAAAAAACATCATATTTTTGTTGAATGCAATAAATCCAAGTTTTTCTAGTTGCATCATCAATAAAAGTAACATAATAATGAGAGACACCAAGAGATAATACCTGAGCTGGTACCCATACATCTGTATGCACAAGCTCTAACCTTTCACTCTTATTTTCTTTTCCGACTCTGAGAAATCCAACTCTCTTCTGTTTTACATAAACACAATGCTCACAGAAATCCAAATCAATTTGTTTACTATCTGGAAAAATATATATTTTGTGAACCCCTTATCATTCATGTGTCTAAGCCTATGATTCCATGGTGTTGTATCCACTCATGTAGAATCTAAAGAGATAGAAGATTCAGTATTACTAGTACATAAATACAATGTACCTACCTTCTCTCCTTTTGCTATCACCAATGATCCTTTGGTGACCCTCCACACCTTATCTGTAAATATGGATATACAACCTTCACTTTCCAACTGCCCTATTGAAATTAGATTTTTCCTTAGATTTGGAACATGTCTTATGTCTTTCAACAACCATTGGTTTCCATAGCTTTTCTTTATTTTTACCTTTCCCATTCCAACAATTTTACATGGTGCATCATCACCCAAATGAACCTATCCAAAATCACCTTGAACATAAAAAAGAAAATGTTTCCTATGAGTTGTGGCATGAAATGAAGCCCCTGAATATACTACCCAAGACTCAGAAATATTATCTACAGAAAGAATCAAAGCATCTTGTAACACATCACCTGTTACATTTTCTTCCTGATTTTTCTCATGTTGTCCATCTATTTGTTTCTTTGGAGCTATATAGTCTTTCTTCATATGTCCTTTATTCCCTCAATTCCATCACTCTATCTTTCCATATATGGATTTGGATCTTCCCTTCCTAGAATTCTTGGGGTTCCCTGAGCTCTTTCCTCTAACCTTTTGTCTTCCCCTATTCTCCATGTTTAACGCATTACCTAATGTCTCACCTGTTCTTTTCCATCGCATTTCCTCACTAAGGATAACACCAACAACATCATCAAAGTTTAAAGTGTTTGAACTAGAGATAGAGTTACTTACAGCCATGACCAAGCAATTCCATCTTTCTAGAAATGAGCACAAGATTAGAAGAGGCATGACCTCATCATCAAAGTCCACTTTTACAGAACTTAGTTAATTAGTAACCATATTAAATTCATTTAAATGATTTGCAACAAACCCACCTTCTGACATCTTCATATTAAATAATCTCTTCATTAGAAATACCTTATTGGATGTCGAGGGTTTTTCATACAATTTATTCAATGCATCCATCATCTCCTTCATTGTCTTTTCTTTTGAAATATTGAAAGCCACCGAAGATGTCAGGCTCAGTTGTATCGTTCCTAGTGCATTTCTATCAATAACCTCCCATTCTTCGTCCTTCATGGTCATCAGCTTCTTTGTTATGGTAGCAATAGATCCTTCTGATATAAATAATCTTCCATCTGCATCTTCTATAACGACTATCTTTTCCATTAACTTTATTGACCCTAAACTTTCCAGCTTCCTCCATTGCTCCCACTCAAACTAGGAACCCTCTTTTCCTATGAGTTACCTTTCACTCTGATACGAGTTGTTAGAAAAATAGGATGGCAAAGAAATAAAATAAAATAAATGTAGAAATAAAACATAGAAGATACACAATACAATAAATACACAGATAAACGTGGTTCACCCAGTGTGGGCTACGTCCACCAGAGAAATTTCCAATTCCTTCCTTTATAATTATCCAACAAATGAAGGGATACAACCTACAACACATCCGATGTAACCTCCTCTTCTTTCTCTCACAGTATCCTCTCTCATAATACAATATTCACAATGATACATAACCACAATACAATTCCCTCATAAAAGAGGGTTTCCTTCTAGGGAAAAAAACCATAACATAACTTCTACCGTCAAATCTGCGACCTTATAATGAATGGTCCAGATTTACAATGAAATTAAAATATACATTTACAAGGAAATTTTTTCTTCGAGGGATTCACCCCTGAACCCCCACAGAGGGGGTAACCCCCCTATGAACTCCCCCACGTGGAGAAGTGTACATTCTTTCAGGGTGTAAAGTATTCATGGGGTATAAACATGGCTGAAAACAAAGACCATTAAATCACGAAGATAATCAGGCTCCACAACCAACAAAGGCAAGGCATGGCATGGCATGGCATGGCATGGAAATACAAGGAAATGCAAGGTATGTCATGGTAATACATGCAAATGCAAGGCATGACATGGCATGGCATGATATGAAAAGACATGGTATGGAAAGACAAGGCATGGCAAGTGAATGCAAGGCATGGTATGGAGAGGGATGGAAAGGAAAGGCATATCATACGATAGCAAGGCATGGCATGGAATGGAATGGAATGAAAAGTCATGGAATGGAATGACAAGGCAAGACATGGCAAGGAAAGGCATGCAAAAGGAAAGGCATGGCATGGCATAGCAAGGCAAGACAATGCATGGCATGACAAGGGAAGGAAATGCATGGCATGACAAGGCAAGGAATGGCATGGAAAGGCATGCAAAGGAAAGGCATGACATGGCATGGCATGGAGAGGAAAGGCATGGAAAGGAAAGTCATGGAATGGCCTGGTAAGGCAAGGAAATGCATGGCAAGGAAAGGCAATGCAAGGCATGCAAAGGCAAGCCATGAAAAGACATGGAATGACATGTCAAGGAAAGGCAAGGCAATACACCTTGACACCTTTTATTACATTTTTTTCATAATTTTCAACCCTTTAGGGCTTGATGTATTGAATTTTTTATTTCGAAGGATTGACATTTGGATGTGGTCTAGTTGAATGAGTATCGAGAGCATCTTCGAAATTACCTATAAACTAGTTAATTCTCAAAGAACCTTTGAAGCATATTACAATGGGCCAAAATGTCCTAGAAAAATATTCATTTGTGAAATATAAGAGAAGAACACATATAGACCAATTAAATCTCAAAGATTTTTTATAGGCAAACATAATCATATATAGCACAAAATGGAGAGGGTTGGCACTTACAATTATGTAATAGAATTTACAAATGATAGTTAAAATGTATAACACATTTTTTTACGATCTTTACTAATGTTTATTGGAATTGTTGCATGTTTTACAACATTGGAATGACTCCTTATTTGTAACTTATTTGAAATTTTATTATGGTATGTGAACTTAGATATGATGTAATATGATTATGCTTTTGTTTCATATGTTGTAATATTAGAAATATAACACAAAAATTACATATTGCATGAAATAAATAATAACTTTTCATTTTGAATGTTTGTTTTTGCAGAACATGGGTCTTCCATAAGATCCAGTTGATCCTCATGAGATAGATCCATATTATAATGGGTCTGATATAGACACAGGAGATGATGATGATGAGGCAAATAAAGAATACATTGTGAATGCATTGTTGGTCATGTATCGTTCTAACATGTTATTGATCTACTTTCATATTTGAATTTCACTTGTTGTAGTTATATATGATGATGATATTATCAATATTAAAGATATAATTTGTTTGACATGATACTTATCTAATATTGATATATTTGACTAGTTTTAATTATAAATGATGATCATGTTATAATCATTATATTTTTATTTTATATATATATTATGTTGTAGATTTTTTTATATGGATATTTAATAAGTCTAATGATGTTGTTAGTTTGTATGGATGTCCAGTTCCCTAAAAATTCTTTATAAAAACTATCATATAAAATACTTCAAATGCAATATGACTTACTCTATAATAATATATGTTTTTTAAGATGCATGATATATTTAACTAATTAAATTGAAATAAAAAAAAGTTAAATTACTAAATGGAAATTAAAAATGACACAACATGGGTTGTTAAAATAGAAGCAAAATGTGGCTTTAAAATGGAAGTAAATCTTGACATTAAATTTGAAGCCATACTTGGAGCTATTTTTGGATCTAAGTAGGAAGCTAAATTGGTTGCTTAACAAGAAGAAAAATTGGATGCTAATTAAGAAGCAGATCCCAAGACTAAAAGGAAGCAAACCCTGGACCTAAAAAATAAGCAAAACCAGATGCTAAAAAGGAAGCAAACCTTGGAACTAAAAGGAAGCAAACCATAGAGCTAACAAGGAAACAATTTTGGAAGAAAAAAAATATGCAATAATGGAAGCACATCTAGGCGTTAATTTGGAATCCAAACTAGAAGTTATTTTCGATGCTACACTAGAATCAAAACAGGAAACATTATTGGGAGCTAAACTAGGTGCTAAACCAAGAGCTAAGCCAAGAGATAAACCAGGAGCTAAACTAGGCACTAAACCAGGAGCTAAACTAGGAGCTAAAACATGAGCTAAACTAGGAGCTAAACCAGGAGCTAAATTAGGCGCCACACCTGGAGCTAAACTAGGTGCTAAACTAGGAGCTAAACCAAGAGCTAAATTAGGCATCAGGGATAAATTAGGTGCCACACCTGGAGCTAAAATAGGCGCTAAACTAGGAGCTAAACCAGGACCTAAATTAGGCACCACAGGTGGAGCTAAACTAGGCGTTGAACTAGGAGCTAAACCAAGAGATAAAATAAGTGCTAAAGTAGGAGATAAACTAGGAGCTACATCTGGATATGTCCTATTTATAGCCTTCAAATGGAATTGAAGGGACGGGTCGAAACGTTTCCAGTATATGGAAGGTCAAGGATCATGGATCTCGTGACGTGACAGGGAAATCCGACACCATTTTTTTATTTTGAGCACAAAACCCAGTCTACGCAGGTTGTAATGGTGCAACCTGCATATACACATGTTGTATAGTTGTTAGGGTGGATATATGTGGAAAAATATGTTTTTTAGCTCTCGGAATTGCAAAAAGGGGACTTCAAGTCTGCATAGGGAAATGGAAAAGGGCTTTTGAGCAAGTTTCATGGGGTGAGGAAAATATTCCTATAATAGGTTGATGGATTGCTTGTTCCCACAATTTAGAAATCTAACTCTCAACTTTGAGCAATATGTAGATTTCAAATCTAGACTCAACATTCATTCCCATATCCCTCTTTGTCTTGGAGATAGTTCATCTTGGTAGTCATGAAGAAAACCGAATGTTGGTATTTTTGTTCAATGCGATCCTAGCATGTTTCCATTACATAACAAATCCTCGAGAGGAAGTGTGGTTGCATCCATCTCCTAGGATCAGTTTCTTCCTGGCATGGAAACAACTCTTCAAAACCAGTTCAATTGAATGACCATCTTGCATACCCTACATGTTGGTTGTAGGATTCTTGGTCATTGGCACGTTGGTCCATTTGTTGGTAAGTCATTCTTCAACCAACATGAAATGAAAGATATGCCAACCCATGATTTAGCTCCTTCTATGCTCTATCTTGCTTCCATCAAACAACTACCTGTTTCGTTATTGAGGCTAACCTCTTATTTTTTTGTCTGTCCTTGGACAACTTCTTCTCCTTGAATTGGAGATGTAAGTTGCTCTTTATCTTCTAAGTTTTTAAATATCCCCACTCTTCTTTAAATTGTGTGGTTTTTTGGGTGAAGCTCTAGATGAAGTTGTCAACACATTTCTTCCCAGTTTCCACTGAACTTGCAATGNTTATTTCTCTACTTGTCATACTCCTCCACTCAATGTGCCTCTGAGTTCTCCATTGGATTGGAGAAGTATTCTTGTTGTTACTCCTCTGAAACCATTTAGGATTATGGAATATGGTTTTCTTCTCCTAGCAAGATGTTGTTAGGATATTTAGACACTCAGGAGTTAGTTAAGATCTACTTGGTCTAATGTGTCATTAGGTAAAAGTGTGTTTCTTAGTGTGTTTATTTAGTATGCATTAGTATGCATTTGTAGTTAGGAAATCCGGTGGTCACGATATGTTCCCAACATAGAGTGATCTGACGGTTCATACTCTCCTCGACCTTAACGGCCATTTCTCTGTGGGTTAACACCCGATTGGTCCATGATCTCTATTTAAAGATCATGGAGGGTCATTTGTCGATGATCGATTGTGATAAAATACTTTGTAAAATATCTCTGTAATCATTTTCTTTTGCCTTAATAAATTTCTCCAAGTGGTCACATTGGTTGGGGCCATGGATGTTTCCCCGTAGGGGTTTTACCACGTGAAAAAATAGGTGTGTTGATCTTTTATATGTTTATGTGAGTGGTTAATGAAGGTGTTCATCCTCTGTTGGAATACCTGTGTTGTCGAACATAGTATCAGAGCCTGTTTGAAGACCCTCTCCTATTGTAGATCAAGATTGTAAAGCCGAGTTGCCTCATCTCCATTTTCTATCATTTTTGTACATTTCTGGGCCTATAGGACTGTTCCATTGTGTCTGGAGCACTTGTTTTAGTTAGGAACACTTTTTTTTCACTCGAAAAGGTTTCCATTTTCCTAAGATACGGCCATTACAGTCAGATCCAGAGGTATAAATCCTGAATACGCATTTTTTAAATTTTTGCAAAGTATTATTTTGGTTTTATTTTGGTTTGATATTATTTGTTTCCAAGTCGCTATTCTTTTAGATATGCGTATGATATTTTCCTTGCGTCCTGTTCAATCTAGACAAATGAAAAACAGATAGGAAAAGGTGCATCTTCTAGGTAAGCTAACCGAGATCTAACCCTTGTTGTCATCGAGAAGAGAAATTTTTTTCTTGTGTGAAAAGAGATTTTTTTGAGAACGCTCTCCAAGGTTGTCTTCCATAGCAATAACAAGCTATTGTACTTTCTTCAGCAGAAGCATAGTACCGAGCAGCGCTAAATGCAAGTTAGGAAGCCTTGTGGTTTCAACAAATCCTTTCAGAGTTTGGATTCCAACAGCAACATCCGACCAGCCTTTGGTGCGACAATCAGAGTGCCATCAAGATCGCCAAAGACCCAGTTCAACATTAGTGTAGAAAACACATCGATCTACACATGCACTTCATCAGAAAGCTCATTCATGATCAAGTTATTGAAGTACTCTTTTTCCCTACAAAATATCAAGTTGCAGACATTTTCACAAAATCTCTTACAGAAGTGAAGTTTTCCAAACTTCGATCTATGTTAGGCATTCAGGAAGTTCTCATTAAGGAAGGATAGGCTCTAATGCCTCCTTCCTTCTCCTATTGTGTCACCATTGTAAATCCTTCAATACTATCCCAAGTTGTTCTTAAGGGGGGATGTTAGGATATTTAGACACTTAGGAGTTAGTTAAGATCTACTTGGTCTAATGTGTTGTTAGGTAAAAGTGTGTTTCTTAGTGTGTTTCCTTAGTATGCATTAGTATGCATTTGTAGTTAGGAAATCCGACGGTCACGATATGTTCCCGACATGGAGTGATCCGACGGTTCATACTCTCCTTGATCTTAACGGCCATTGATCTATGGCTTAGTACCCGATTGGTCCATGATCTCTATTTAAATACCATGGATGGTCATTTGTCGATGATCGATTATGAGAAAATCCTTTTTAAAATCTCTCTGTAATATTTTTCTTTTGCATTAATAAACTGCTCCAAGTGGTCGCGTTGGCTAGGGCCGTGGATGTTTCCCCGTAGGGGTTTTAGCATGTGAAAACATCGGTGTGTTGATCTTTGATCTGGTTATGTGAGTGGTTCCTAAATGTGTCCATACTATGTTGTAATACTTTTGTTCTCGAACAGATGCCTCAAGATGGCCTTTATTCCTACAGAATAAACAAACCTTTGAGTACCAACAACTCACAATGTTATGTCCTCTCTTCTTGTATCAGTGAAAAACAAGGGATATCTTGTTCTGGGTAGATCTCTCAGTCTTCTTCTGCTTCTTTCCCTAGATGATTGACTTCATAATTACTCTAAGAAATGGTGTGGGCTGATTCTTCAATCTCTTCTTATCGTTGTGGTGGTAGTGGGATACCACCTTCACTTATTTCTTCTCTTTCTCCTGATGAGCAAGCCAATTCCAATGTTGTTACGAGGAAAATCTCTCTATGGCATGGGGTGAACCAAAATAGATGGAATGAAATGCATAAATAAAATCTAATCCCAAGTATGCTATATAAATGAAATTCTAACAAGACAAGGCCAAAATCCTACCTCGTTCGGATGTCTGATGAAGACCATCGCTGAGCACGCAAATCAAATATTTATACCTGCAACTTGTCCTTAACAACCAGGATACGCAAGCATATGGTGATAATATATAATGTTATCATATATATTAGCATAATCCATTAACATACATGACAAATACACCCATGGAATAATGATTCAAATATTTGCAAGATATCAATTGGATGAGAAAAAAGTATTTCAATTAAAATAATCAGCAGAAGTATATAGGTGGCAAACTTCTATAACAAAACACATCAGAACCGAGAAACTAAGTCCCTCCAACTGGGCCTCCACCAACGATAAGCTCATATAAAGTAGACAATGAGGTTCTCCATCACTAATCCAGGGGATCAATTTTTTCTCAAAATTCAAAGTGTTCGGAATCGCTTCAAATTGAACAGGTGCGTAGGCCTTGTCGTCACGAACCCAACGCAATTCGTTTGGATTCAAATGGACGTCGGATGAGAGAGATATCGCGTTCTATTCAAATAGTCAAACAGGCAAAAAAAATGTGTTGACTATACAGTCCATACGGATGTTGACGTGGCAGAGCCGTATGACACTTGGTAGGGATGAGTTGGCAGGGCTGTACGACACATGGCAGAGCTGAGTTGGCAAGGTCATACGACAGGTGGAAGGTGTTGGTTGGCAGTTGGATGACGAATCATTTCTTGACACGTGGCATGGTGGCGAATGGATTGGTGACATGTGGCCCAAACAAGGGTCACCACGTGTCACCCGGACATTGGTTAAAACTTGTGTAGTTGGCAAGAATCGACCCCGCGACGTCTGGGCAGGGGTATGGCCTTGGGAAGGGCCGCCCAACCGGCACGCCACTGTAGTGGTTCTTACCACTATATAGTTTTTTTATTATTTGAATTGCAATGTGTTTTGGACTGGGCGTAGACAGGGTTGGGGCTAAGCCCTAGCCCCCATCCATATATATATATCATATGACTACCCGCGTGCGTAGTTCAAACGAAGCCATAACACATATAATCGGTGGTCCATACATCCCATAACACATACGACCAATGGTCAATACATTGTGTGGGAGTTTTACTACCAACGGTTATAAAACCGCGCCGACACTTGTTGCTCTATCATTTGACTTGGGACTTGGCCCTTTTTGTATGTGCACGTGGTTGTATGGTAGGCCACATGCCCAATGGCTTGGTGGTTCGGGGCTAGGCGTGCCCTAACCATCCTACAGTTCGCACGGTTATGCAGTTGTGCGCCCGATGCTAGGTTTTAGCACGGAATTGAGCGTGGGTGCTAGGTTGGACACACAGAGGTGCAAATTGTCGATCCATAGACAACAAGTTTGAAGGGGAACTTCCAGGAAGCCTATCTTCTTCAATTTTTGGCCAAATCAGGTGTCGAAAAAGCCCAGCTAGGGGTTTTTGGACATTCTAAAGCCATTGGAGCCATCTATTTGGCATTTTGAACATTGTAAAGCACATATTTTAGCACTTTGAGCAAATAATACAAAAGATCCATCGGAAGATGGACTAGGAGATGTAACCCAAGAGAGGGGTGAACTCCTTTATCATTTGTTGTGTTATGTGTTTTCTTTTCACTTTTATTTGTTTCTTATTATCTGCATCTTGAATGTGTATTTCTATAAAATTTTGTGTTTGCAAATTGATCCATTTGCATAAGAACACTTGAATTAAATCTTGCAAATATTTTCAAGAATACAATTCTTTATCATTTTCAGATCAAGTTGGTATCAGAGCTTAGGTTTTTGAAGGCTTGATTATTTGCAAAAGTTTTGTTTTTTGATGCTCACAAGGTTGAAACTCACAAGAGGAGAAGGTCAACTTGTATAGCCAAGTTCTCATCCTTCAAGAAGAAATATTATATCATCACCTCAAGCTTCAAGGAGGCATTCACCAAGTATGGCTTATGAAGAGAGTCATGAACATATTCCTACAGAATATGAAGATCTCAGAAAGGATTTCATGGAAATGAGAGAAATGATGAAACTCTTGATGGAAGAAAGGAATACAAAGTTGCAAGGTGAAGGCTCCAACCCTTCAAAGCACAAGGGAGACAGTGGTGATAAAACTCCAAATGGAAAT
>ML779763.1:321873-336491 GCA_009831015.1 Picea engelmannii | reverse complement strand
TTGGGTTTGTATACTCCACTTCTGGTTCCTTCTCGTCCTTGGGAAAGTATTTCTATGGACTTTGTAGGAGGTCTACCTATGTCTAAAAGAAATCATGATTATCTTTATGTTGTGGTTGATCGATTTAGCAAAATGTGTATTTTAATGCCTTGTAAGAAGCAGGTTACAGCTGAGGAAATGGCACAAATGTTCTTTCAGAATGTTTGGGTACATTTTGGATTGCCTAAATCCATTATTTCTGATCGAGATTCTCGATTTATTGGAAACTTTTGGTCGAGTTTATGGGCATTCATGGACACCCAACTAAAAAATAGCACAACTTTTCATCCATAAACCGATGGTAAGACAGAAGTGGTAAATAGAACAGTGGTGCATCTTCTTTGTGGTTATTGCAGCAAGCATCCTAAACTTTGGGATGAGCATTTACACTACATTCAACATGCTTACAATCGAGCTAAGCGAGTTTCAACTCAAACATCACCATTTGAAGCATGTTTTGGCTATTTGCCCAAATATCCTTTAGATTTTATCTTTGGGAAGGATATTTCTATTGATGGTCAATATGACATTGATAGGGTAGAAAATTTCATTGAACAAATTCAGTCGATACATCAAATGGTACAAGAGCAATTGGAAGAGAGTCAAGCCAAGTACAAGACAATACATGACAAGCATCGTGTTGATCACAGTTTCCAAGTTGGAGATGAAGTTTGGATTTACATTAGTAAGGAGAGGCTTAAAGGAGAAGGTAAAAAACTGAAACCAATTCGATATGGTCCTTTCAAGATTCTTGACAAGATTGGTAACAATGCCTTCCATTTAGATTTGCCTCCTTATATGCAAATGTACGCAGTTGTTAATGTTGAGAATTTGAAATTGTATGAGCCTCCTTTGATTGATGATCAAGGAGAACATGTTTAGATTCCTTCTATAGATGATTTCTCCCCATAATATCTTACAAAACTGCATGAAGACACAATCTTTGATAGGAGAATGAGAACTTCAAAACGAGGAAATGTGGAATATCTTCGAATTGGTCTTAAAGGCACAAATCCAAGCAAAGCCAAGTGGATTAAGGTTGGAAAGGTGAGGGAACTATACCCTCATCTTCAGATAGACTGAAAAATAGTCTTTTGGAGGTCCAAAATCTTTCCAATGGGGAGGTGTGATCCAGGGGATCAAATTTTGCTCAAACTTCAAAGTGATCGGAATTCCTTCAAATCAAACGGGTGCGAAGGCCTCATCGTCACGAACCCAACGCAATTCATTTGGGTTCAAACGGACGTCAGAAAACAGAGATATCGCGTTCTGTTCAAATCGTCAAACAAGCTGATGCAGGAGCATCTACAACTCATCAAGCGAGCCAGCGCGTGGAGCGGAAAAGACAGCTGGATAGCGCCAGCACCGATTTTGAAACATTATGATATTGTTGCGCAAAGACATTAATGCATGGTTTAATGAAGTGCACTTGTATTGTAAGACGGACCTTAGGTAGCTGAGGCATTTATTAGATTTAATGCAGGTAGATAAAATAATTAAGTCTAGATTAGACAGTTTTATTTTCATGAGGGCAAACAGAATATAGGCACCCTCCTTTGTATTACTGTATTCATTCAGAACAGCAAATTAATTCATTCAGGAGCAAGAAGATAGCAGAGCAGAGAAATTGTGAGTGGAATCCCCATGTACAGATATTGAATTAACAGGAAAGCTTTGATTCAATTCCATGGTTGTGATTATTCTCTGTGTGTTCTTGATATTATGTTGTTGCATATTTGCTTCTTGTTATGCCTTTGTTTTATATGCTGTGTACACGATTTCATGGTAGATTCGAAATCTGTGAGAAAGACGAGAATAAGTTTCAATTGTTTCTCTGTCTGAGCTGAGAGATTCCTGCGTAGAGTGCAGTCGAATTCATCCGCATAGAGTGCGTTGATGAGGCCAAAGAGTTAAACTCTTATTCTCACCGGCCCAGAGTGAATTGGGTTAACCAAACCGTGCAGGAGAAGTGCAGGGTAGATTTGAAGTCTCATAGACGAGTCTGAGAGAAGGAAGACAGGACTGCTGTTGGCAGGATTGCACAGGGTCTGGACGACTTCAACACTTTGAGAGCTGTTGGAGGTCGAGCACGTAAAGCACGCGTGAAAGGTCTCTGAAGGAGTCAGAGAAATCAAGCTCAGAAGGGATAGTTCTTCCTCATCACCATGAGAACAAATCCAGGAGAGATTCCTCAAGAGGAAGAGAATCGACGACTTGAAATCGTCGTGGAGAATCGCGAAGATCCTCAGACCGTCAGTTCGCGGGGAAGTTGTGGGGAAGTTAAGTCAAGCACCATAGCAGATCGACATTCGACGATTAATGAGGTAAGGCGCAGACCCATTGCAATCGCGAGTAGCGATTTCCTGAATTATTCGAAGCCGTCGATTGCGACAAGGACGGGTGGCACGAGATCCCGAGAAGTCGGAGAATCGGGGTTCGGCGTTCGGGGTTTTTGACAGTAACGAAAACTTGCATTATGGATTTGCGATCTGCGAAATCCTGAGGTGACGTGGAAAAGAGGGATCCCGGGAGTTAGTGGGATACAGGTGGCACTGTATCGAGGAATCGGAACCCCGGAGCTCGGAGTTTGGAAAGTCAGATTGTTGGCATCGCAGGCAGCGATATCCCGACAGGGAGATCCCCGACGAGTGGAAAGCGTTGACCGTTGACCATCGGCATTCGGGGTTTGGAGTATCGAGTTGCACGAGAACGTGCACCCAGGGTTCGCGATATCGCAAAGCCCGATTTCCCGAAGTGACTGCCGGGAGAACAAAAGAGTGTCCTGTGGGTGACAAGAAGTCCCGATACGGGATTCGAAGGGTATTACAACTCTTCGGGGCAGGAAGAAGAAGGTCCTGGTGAGAGCGGGTTGTCGCCGAGGGCAGCTTGCGTCAGAGTGGTATCAGAGCCAGACATCTTTTGCTTTCTATAGCAGAAGAGGAATAGGAGAAGACATAATGCCGCCCAGAAGAGAAAGGTAGTCACCTAATCGTGAAGACAAGGATGCCCGAAGGAGAGGTAGGCCGGTAGGGAATCCAGAGATGGAACGACAAATACGAGATCTCAGGGCGAGACTAGAAGAAATGGAGACCACCTAAAGGCACGGAGTTGGTGCAGTAGAGTTCAGCGATTCTGAAGTTGAAGAGGAAGCTGGGCACGATGAAGGTGAGGTCTCAGGAGGATGCTTCAACCGAGAGGTTGATTAGAGCCATCTCCAGAATGAGCTCAAAGACAAAGATGGACATTCCCGTCTATGAGGGGAGTCTAAATGAAGAAGAGTTGTTGGATTGGATCCGAGCACTCGACACCTACTTCGATTATGAGGATATCGAAGAGGACAAGAAGGTAAGGCATGTTGTTACCAAGTTGAAAGGACATGCAGCCTTATGGTGGGATGAGTTGCATGTTGATAGGCGCTGCAAAGGAAAACAGAAGATTAAAAACTGGGACAGGATGATTTCTAAGATGAAAGCAAAATTCATCCCCAGGGATTATCAGATCACTTTGTTCAGGCGTATGCAGAACCTGAGACATAAACTGATGACGGTGAAGGAGTACACCGAGGATTTTTACAGACTTAACATCAGAGCTGGTCATCGGGAGAGTGATGACGAAAAGGTGGCAAGATACCTGAATGGATTGAGGTATGACATTCAGGATGAATTGAGTATGGTTACCATCCGAACAGTTGAGGATGCATACCAGATGGCTCTAAAGGCCGAAGAAAATCTGAGCCGCAAACAGGGACAGCGATGGTGAGGCAGAAGTCAGCCCAAAGGCAAGGCGGTTTCCTAAGAAAAAACTTAGAAGCCCAAAGAGGAATGGAAGAGACCTCAAGGAAAGGTTGAGAGAGGTGGAACCTCACAACCAAGGCAGCCACAAACTAAACAGAGGCAGAAATATGCTAAGCCAAGGAGGCAGCATACAGAGCAGGGTGGCGGATATGCTGACGCAAACGTAATTCATCGTACCCGAGGTAGAGGCCGAGGCAGAGGAGGAGTTATCACATGTCTTACATGTGGAAAGGACAGACACAAAGATGTTGACTGTCCAGACAGAAAGATGGACAGAAGTGAAGCTCACATCACTGAGGCACAGAGGCGTGATGCTGAGACAAAAGATGCAGACAGCAGAAGATCGCTTGGAATGCATAAGTTTCTTTTGACACCTGAGAAATAGGTGGAGAGCGCAGTGCAAAGGAGCAGACTGTTCAGAACAGCTTGTACAGCCAAGGACAGGAAATGCAAAGTCATAGTTGATAGTGGGAGCACCGATAATCTCGTTTCAACCGAGATGGTGGAAAGGCTGGAGCTGGAAACAACTAAGCACCCGAGTCCATATAAAGTCTCGTGGTTACAGAAAGGACACCGGGTAAGTGTCACTAAACAATGCTTAGTTAAATTCAAAATTGGGAATTACCATGACGAGATCTTGTGTGATGTTATTCCCATGGATGTATGCCATATACTGCTGGGTAGACCATGGCAGTATGATAGGAATGTTTTTCATGATGGGAGGATGAACACATACACCCTGGAGAAGAATGGGAGAATTCATAAGTTGCTTCCGATAAAGGATAAAGAAGTGAAGCTGGAAGTAACCAGCACAATACTTCTCATGAGTGGGAAAGAACTTCTCACGGAGATGGAGAAGAACGAAGATCCACAATTCTTTGTTGTCAGGAAACCGAGAATTGTCCTGACAAGTACAAGAGTGGACGACTTGCCAGACGAGATTCAGGAACTGTTGGGAGAGTTTGCTGATATCATCGTGGACGAACTACCTCATTCGTTGCCACCGATGAGGAGTGTGAGTCACCATATTGATCTCATACACAGAGCAAGTTTACCGAATAAGGTAGCGTACAGGTTGACACCTCAGGAGAATGAGGAAGTTAAAAGGCAGGTACAGGATCTACTGGATAAAGGACTGGTGAGAGAAAGTCTTAGTCCATGTGTTGTTCCGACAGTACTAAGTCCGAAGAAGGATGGAGGCTGGAGAATGTGTACAGACTCCAGAGCGATAAATAAAATCACCATCAGGTACAGATTTCCACTACCGAGAATGGATGATCTGATGGATTGCCTGAGTGGGGCAAATTACTTTTCGAAAATTGATCTCAAGAGCGGATATCATCAGATCCAGATGAGAGAGGGGGATGAATGGAAAACAACATTCAAAACAAACGAGGGTTTGTACGAATGGTTGGTCATGCCGTTTGGCTTGACAAATGCATCGAGCACATTTATGAGGCTGATGAATGAAGTCCTGAGGGAATTCATTGGCAAATTTGTGGTTGTATACCTGGATGATATACTGATTTTCAGTAAGACCAAAGCTGAACATTTGAAACATTTAGCCATTGTGATGAGAAGGCTACAGCAGGAGAAGTTGCTGATTAATTTGAAGAAATGTTCCTTCATGCAGACAGAACTCATTTATTTGGGTTTTGTGATCTCGGCAAATGAATTGAAGATGGATCCTAAGAAGGTAGAAGTAATCAGGAATTGGCCCTCGCCGAGGAATGTTTTTGAGGTAAGGAGCTTTCATGGTTTGGCTAGTTTCTACAGGAAATTCATACAGAATTTTAGTGGAATTAGCGCCGCGATGATGGACACCGTGAAGAAGCGGCATAAATTTTTTCATTGGACAGCAGAGGCTGAGGGAAGCTTCAATCTATTGAAGCGAAAGATCACAGAGCAACCAATTCTGGTGTTGCCTGATTTTCAGAAAACATTTCAGGTGAAATGTGATGCCAGCGGATATGATGTAGGAGGGGTCCTGAGTCAAGATGACAGACCTGTTAAATATTACAGCGAGAAGCTGGATGATGCAAAGCTGAAGTAATCCACATATGACAAAGAGTTCTATGCCATCATACAGGCATTGAAAAAGTGGAGGCATTACTTGATACCCAAGGAGTTCATTTTGTACAGCGATAATCACGCATTGCAGTTCATAAGTCAACAGGAGAAGTTGAACCAGAAGCATGCGAAATGGGTAGAGTACATGCAGAATTTTACATTTGTGATCAAACACATTTCAGGAACTGCTAACAAAGTGGCTGATGCTTTGAGCAGGAAATGTTTGCTGCTGCAGGAGTTCAGAGTCAAGACGTTGGGTTTTGAGAACCTCAAAGATATGTATGCAGGTGATGCAGACTTCGGGGATGCATACGAAGCAGCTGAGAATCCAGTTCTCAAGGATCGTAGTCCGTGGCTAGAATATATGATCCAGGATGGATTGTTGTTCAAAGGAAATCAATTGTGCATTCCAGATTGCTCCATGAGGGAGAATTTGGTGAAGGAAAAGCATAGTGGAGGCTTAGCAGGTCATTTTGGACATGACAAGACATTCGCCAAGCTGAGCGAATTGTATTATTGGCCGGGCATGCGAGCAGATGTAAAGAGGTTTGTTGACAGGTGCAGGATATGTCAACATGCAAAGGGTCGAAAGCAAAACACAGGGTTCTATCAACCATTGCCCATACCCGAGAGGCCATGGGAGGCAATCAGTATGGATTTTGTGCTGGGATTGCCGAGGACTCAGCGAGGAGTTGATTCCATCTTCGTGGTGGTGGACAGGTTTTTGAAGATGGCACATTTTATCTCGTGTCATAAGACCAGCGATGCGACCCACATCGCAAACTTGTTTTTCAAAGAGGTTGTTAGATTGCATGGATTGCCGAGGAGCATAGTCTCGGATCGGGATACTAAATTCATAGGTCATTTTTGGAGGACGCTATGGAAAAAGCTGGGAACTAATATGGCATTTAGTTCGGCCTACCATCCGCAGACAGATGGACAGAAGGAAGTCGTCAACAGGAGCTTGGGCGATTTATTGAGGAGCTTGGTGATGGAACATCACAGCAGTTGGGACCAGATATTGCCGCAAGCAGAATTTGCGTACAATGATTCAGTGAATCGGAGTAAAGGAAGAAGCCCATTCCAGATTTTGTATGGAACACAGTCAAGAGGAGTTTCTGAGCTCAGGGAGTCAGGACAGGCTAAAACTAGCAGCGCTCGTGCAGAAGAGTTCGTTGAGGCAATGCAGGAACTTCACGCGGAGGTGAGGCAGCGACTGCAGAAGTCCAATCAGGAGTATAAGCGCAGAGCCGATCAGCGGAAAAGGCAACTTCAATTTGAAGTTGGCGACATGGTTCTGGCGCACTTAAGGAAGGAAAGATTCCCGAGGGGAACATATAACAAGCTCAAGATGAAGAAAATTGGGCCGTGCAGAGTCCTGAAGAAGTTCGGAGAAAATGCATACGAGCTTGAGTTGCCAAAGGGCATCGGGATATCTCCGATTTTCAATATTTCGGATTTATACCCATACAGGGCTAGAGAAGCAGAAGCTGGAACTGGGGAACCAGTGGTCCAGTGACAGAAGCAATTACTAGTTGCACAGAAGCCTCATATGGAGTGCATACTGGATAAAAGGGTAGGCAGAAAGACCAGGCGGAAACAGTATTTTGAATACCTGGTGAAGTGGAAGAATCACCCAGTCGAGGATGCCAGCTGGGAGACTGAGACAGTTATACAGAAACATGGTCACACTGTACAGGATCTCATGGATAGGAGCCCATGAAATCTTTCGAGCCGAGGAGTATGATGCAAGAGCATCTACAACTCATCAAGCGAGCCAGCGCGTGGAGCGGAAAAGACAGCTGGATAGCGCCAGCACCAATTTTGAAACATTGTGATATTGTTGCGCCAAGACATTAATGCATGGTTTAATGAAGCGCACTTGTATTGTAAGACGGACCTTAGGTAGCTGAGGCATTTATTAGATTTAATGCAGGTAGATAAAATAATTAAGTCTAGATTAGACAGTTTTACTTTCGTGAGGGAAAACGGAATATAGGCACCCTCCTTTGTATTATTGTATTCATTCAGAACAGCAGATTAATTCATTCAGGAGCAAGAAGAGAGCAGAGCAGAGAAATTGTGAGTGGAATCCCCATGTACAGATATTGAATTAACAGGAAAGCTTTGATTCAATTCCATGGCTGTGATTATTCTTTGTGTGTTGTTGATATTATGTTGTTGCATATTTGCTTCTTGTTATGCCTTTGTTTTATATGTTGTGTATGTGATTTCATGGTAGATTCGAAATCTGTGAGAAAGACGAGAATAAGTTTCAATTGTTTCTCTGTCTGAGCCGAGAGATTCCTGCAGAGTGCAATCGAATTCATCCGCATAGAGTACGTTGATGAGGCCAAAGAGTTAAACTCTTATTCTCACCGGCCCAGAGTGAATTGGGTTAACCGAACCGTGCAGGAGAAGTGTAGGGTAGATTTGAAGTCTCAGAGACGAGTCTGAGAGAAGGAAGACAAGACTGTTGTTGGCAGGATTGCACAGGGTCTGGATGACTTCAACACTTTGAGAGTTGTTGGAGGTCGAGCACGTAAAGAGCGCGTGAAAGGTCTCTGAAGGAGTCAGAGAAATCAAGCTCAGAAGGGATAGTTCTTCCTCGTCACCATGAGAACAAATCCAGGAGAGATTCCTCAAGAGAAAGAGAATCGACGACTTGAAATCTTCATGGAGAATCGCGAAGATCCGCAGACCGTCAGATCACGGGGAAGTTGTGGGGAAGTTAAGTCAAGCACCATAGAAGATCGGCATTCGGTGATTAATGAGGTAAGGAGCAGACCCATTGCAATCGCGAGTAGCGATTTCCTGAATTATTCGGAGCCGTCGATTGCGATAAGGACAGGTGGCAAGAGATCCCGAGAAGTCGGAGAATCAGAGTTCGGCGTTCGGGGTTTTCGACAGTAACGAAAACTTGCATTGTGGATTTGCGATCTGCGAAATCTCGAGGTGATGTGGCAGAGAGGGATCCCAGGAGTTAGTGGGATACAGGTGGCGCTGTATTGGGGAGTCGGCACCCCGGAGCTCGGAGTTTGGAAAGTCAGATTGTTGGCATCGCAGGTAGCGATATCCCGCTAGGGAGATCCCCGACGAGTGGAAAGCGTTGACCATTGACCATCGGCATTCGGGGTTTGGAGTTTCGAGTTGCACGAGAACGTGCACCCAGGGTTCGCGATATTGTGAAGCCAGATTTCCCGAAGTGACTTCCGGGAGAACAAAAGAGTGTCCTGTGGGTGACAAGAAGTCCGGATACGGGATTCGAAGGGTATTACAACTCTTCGGGGCAGGAAGAAGAAGGTCCTGGTGAGAGCGGGTTGTCGCCGAGGGCAGCTTGTGTCACAGGCAAAAAAAGTGTGCTGACTATACAGTCCGTACGGATGCTGACGTGGAAGAGCCATATGACACGTGGCAGGGATGAGTTGGTAGGGTCATATGACATGTGGCAGAGCTAAGTTGGCAAGGTCATACGACACGTGGAAGGTGTTGGTTGGCAGTTGGACGATGAATCGTTTCTTGACACGTGGCATGGTGGCGAATGGATTGGTGACATGTGGCCCAAACAAGGGTCGCCACATGTCACCCAGACATTGGTTAAAACTTGTGTAGTCGGTAGGAATCAACCCCGCAACCTCCGGGCAGGGGTATGGCCTTGGGAAGGGCTGCCCAACCGGCGCGCCACTGTAGTGGTTCTTACCACTATATAGTTTTGTTATTATTTGAATTGCAATGTGTTTTGGATTGGGCGCAGACAGGGCTGGGGCTAAGCCCCATCCCCAGTCCATATATATATATATATATATATATATATATATATATATCATATCACTACTCGCGCGCATAGTTCAAACAAAGCCATAACTGTTACACATCAAAATTTCTCAATTGAATAAATCAAAATTGCTCAATTGAATAAGTGTCGCATATTCCTCTCAATTGTCGTAAGTGTCGCAACTTCCTTACAGCTTTCGCAAGTGTCGCAAGTTGGTTACAAGTGTCGCAAACGTTGTTTAAATCATGATACCATCATAACGACACTAAGGAGGCACTTAAAACATCTTATGTACTTGATTTGGAGAAGAAGAACTGGTTCACGGGAGTCAAATAACTCTTAACACCTGAACAGGGCTTTCAATCAAGAGTTTGGAGGGTGAACGCTCCCCTGAAACTGCCTTAGGAGCGCTGGTGCTCCCCTATAAGGCCTTAGAGAGCGTTATAACACTTCCTCACCCCTCTATAGGATCACTGCCCACTTTTGAAGCGCTGGCGCTCCCCTTAAGCTTCTCAGGGAGCGTTCTAGTGCTCTGATGCCCCTTTTGAAGGAGCGCTCCCTAATCTGGGTCAGTTGTTAGCCCGTTGAGGAGAATGAGGAAAGGATCTTTCGAGATTAGGAGGTAGTTGTGCTCGAATTCTTGGTTTCATCAACAGATCCCTGATCTAAGGAGGAGGTTCCTAACTTGTTCTAAACATAACTCAAGAGGTTAAGCTCCTTCCAACCTATATAAGCAAGCTCTATGATGGTGAAAAGGGGGAAGAATTGCTAGCATGAAACCTATGATCTCATAGGAGACACACAGTCAACCAAAGGAGAAGTGATCAGTGAAGCTGCTGTCAGCCAGGTTGTGGATCTATCGAGCAAGGGTTAGACGAAGAGGACTTGACAAAGCTGTTGCATTCGCATCTACGATTGTAAGTACTTCTGTCGTTATTCTCATTAATATGACACGCTTGGCCTGTTTCTTTCTAGCTTGTGTCTGATGTTACATAAACTTATCATTAACTGATAGATCTATTTTCAAGCTAATATCAATAGAGTAGGAAGTAGTTGTATCTTGTTTGTCTACAGAACTCAGCGAGGAGCAAAGGATTGGAGCGCAACTCGGAGCGTGCAGGTACAAACGTCGATAAAGAGGTACTTATGTTATCCTTCCTTCTCATGTATTATTTTAGATAGATTTGAAAGGAATTCAGTGTCCACGTTAAGCATTTTTCTGTCTAGGGTTAAGTTCAAGCTCTTAGAGACGATCTACCTGTCCGTAGGGAGATTTTCCTACAATAGAAACTGGCGACTCCACTGGGGAGATAGCCTCAAATCGAAACCTCTTGTTTGGATTTTTCTCCTCATTGACCTAGTTCTATCCCGTGATTGTTTCAGACCTGGTTCACTCCTCTTTTGATTGGTTTCATGAGCTGATTGGCTCCCTACCCCATCACACTCAGCACAATTGTCGGAATTGGATTGCAATTTTTTTATTTTTTCGACAATTTTTGGAGTTTCAGACCCTGGCGCCCCTGTCCTAGTGTTAACAGAGCGCCAGTTCTCCTAATAGCTTTACACAGAGCGCTATAACGCTCATTTCCCTTGGCAACAGAGCGCCAGCCCTCTTTGGCTCAAAAATCTTCCAGGATTGCATTTTTTTTGGATTTTGCCTCTGTGTTTTATCTGCTGAGTAACCTTGTGAGTCAGTGCTTCTTCCTTTTTAGCCTTGACATCTCTCTTTTGAAGAATAAACATCTTGTCAGTGGGATCTTGTAGCCTTCTTCACCGTTTTCATTGAGTTTTTCCTGTTGAATGAAGTTCGAAACCCATGCATTGTTTTTCTCTCCTCATCAGCTGAGTAAAAACCTTGGTGAAGGTCATCAAAGGCCTACAGACCTCTTTACCTTGATTTCAATCAAGATCATTTGTTCTTCAACTTTTGCTTTTGGGTCTGAATTTTGTTTTCTCTTTGATTGTTTCTTTTCTTTCTCTTTTCGTTTTGATTGAAACGAAAGGGTGCATTGTTTGTATGACTTTAGCTTGTGCTAGTTTGATTTCCATTCATACAAAGACAATTAGCAAAGACAAGCATTGTGTCAAATTGATCTTTAACTCATATACGAACAATGAAAAAGCATCTCCATGATTGATTGTGCATATTAGAAGGCATTTAAAAGTTTTTGTGTTACATCAGGATTTGATTGAGAAAAGAATCGTTTGAGGACACTCTGTATCCGTGTTTGTTAAGTGAAAAGAACTCTCTCTCTCCCTTAGATAGACGTTCATTGAAAAGAAATGACTGCTTATCATATTCGATGCATTCTTTGGGTCTGAGTCATAATTCCATTGGTTTCAATTCCATACACCCCTTTTGCGCAAAGAACAGCCATAAAAATCAACACTAATTAAAAATTATCTAGAACTTTTTCTTTGCTAGAATCCTCCACCAACAGTAGAATAGGTGTAGTACTTTGGATTAGGCTGTGAGCATAACTCTCCAAATTTTCCAAAACAAACATTAGCATCCTGAGTTAAGGAGAGTCAAATCCAGTTATCGTATAAGTCTGCCTAGGATCCCCCTCTCACACAGGGGTTACGCACGAGGTCGCATTCGGGTAAGCTACGGGGACTAACCCTCCGTGGTTTAACTGATTGTGGTGGTTAGATCGTATTATGGGGGTCACTTTAAGGTAAATCCACAATTACTGCGTGGAAGCCTTCTAGTTGATTTCGGGCTTGATACCCTGCCTGTACGTTCCGATCGGACTGTCGACTGTTCCTGCCCAGGGGCTGACTACGAACTGGTAACCTTAGTAGCCATAATATTTAGGGTCTTACACAAGATGACGGTGACGGGAAGTCTCACTGTACCTGGAGCATACATTGGTCAAACTCACTCGAGCTCCTTGGAGGGTAAATCCACAATTACTGCGTGGAAGCTTGCACCAAGGCGTAAGTTTGTTAAGCAGGTCGCCATTGTAACTGTTCCCCCCTACCCCCACCCCTTCTGGACTTGATCACGCGACGTTGGATTTCATCACCAACTAGTACGGTCATCAAAAGAAGGTCCTGTTTGCTTGGTTTTGATTCTTAGATTTTTTTTAGCGTGTGTTGTTTCTTTTCGCTAGTTGGCCACAGATTTCTTTCACCGACTCTTTTCCGCCAACATCAACCCTCCACGCCATTCGCAGAGGCTATAGGGTCTTCCTCCAGAAAATATGGAAGGAAACACCCCTTTTCCCCCTCATTCCACGGAGCAATCTCCTCAACAGAGTGAGGTTCAAAACACTACAACTTCCCAGGAAGAAGTTCCCATCCCTTTGGAGAATTTTCGAATTGTCTCAGAATCTCCGGAAGCTTATCGCATTCCGGAGGGATACAAAGAACAGATCCTCCACCTGAATTCCGCTGGAGAATTTACTGTCCTAAACCCTTCTGACATTCCGGCCGGTTATCCTCAAAACCCTTTAGCCAATGACCCTTTTTGGACTGCGCACGTTGTTCGGAGTCCACCACACTTGGTGCCAGATCTTTATGGAACAGGAGAAGGTGTCGACGCATCTTCTTCCTACACCGTACCTCCAAATCATTTTACCGGTGCCACCACTTTTATAGCCACACCACCCGTTGGTCTGAACGTACCGTTTGTTGGCCCAAGGCCTACTATTCCCCTCCAGATGGCCCAATCTACGATAATTCCTCACAGCCCGACTATTCCCGCCGGCAATCCGGTCGTCACTCAAGCCGCGATAGGCACACCCGTAACACCAAGACCTACACTCCCTTTTGGGTACAGGGCACTAAATGATTTCAGCACCACTACGGCTACTACCCAAGTTATACCGGGAAGTTCCATTCCTATCCAACAACCCGGAGGGACCGGTCTTGGTGGTCCTAATCCGCTCAGCGGCACTGGTCAATCATTTACGTCTGGCTCTCAAATCCTGGGAACTCTACCTCAAGCTGGGGGGCATCCTCCCACCGGAGGACAAATTCCATTTGGGGGGAAACCTCAAGTCGGAGTCCACCATCAACCACAAGGAAAAAATGTGTCTGTCGCACCCAATCCGTGGAGCGTCCCTTTTCAAGGAAATATGCATGCCTCCACGGGACAAAATGTGCCTGCCGCACCTAATCCATGGAATGTTCCTTTTTCAGGGAACCCACATTTCCCGGCAGGATAAAATACTCAGACTCCGCAACAATCCCCTCATGGACAAATGCCCAACCCAACCCACAACCCTCAAAACCCATCCGGTTATCCTCCGTTCACACATGCTTCTCAAAACACCTCAAATCCTGTGTACCTTGGTCAAAACCAACCTCACATGAGAGGGCCCACGAGTTATAATTATCAACATAACCCAGTATTGGGCCCCACTGGTGTCCCTCTGCCACACCAGCATTACCCACAGGTTAACCGAAAACTACCCTTTCTAGCCACCCTGGACCTTCCAGATTTGTCTCGGTTAACGAATGATCCCATTCATCATTCTACGGTTTGGCCAACCATTCCAGCAAAATTTCCCTCTGATATCCCAAAATTCAATGGAAATTCAGGAGAAGACCCAAACAACCATGTGATGACCTTCCATTTGTGGTGTTCATCCAAATCCCTCATGGACGATTCGATTCGTTTGCGTCTTTTCCAACGAACACTTACGGGTTCCGCCGCGAAATGGTATATTGAATTACCACGCGCATCCTTTCACGATTTCAACTCCCTCTCCATGTCCTTCCTCACACATTTCCAAATACCCATTCAATACGAGATGGGTACTGAACTATTAACCTCTCTTCATCAGACAACTTCCATACACATCTCCGATCATATCCATGAATGGAGACGACGACGAAGGCTAATTAAAGTGGTCAACCCCGACCAATTATTAGCGGAATGGTTCACGAAATCACTATTACCCCAGATTGCTCATGATGTTGCCATGGGTGGC
>ML779763.1:259182-280324 GCA_009831015.1 Picea engelmannii | reverse complement strand
GAGATAAACATTAAAATCTTTAAAGTCGGAAACAGGGTATCCAAGATAAATCCTGCAACATACTTTACTTTTAAAGATTAGTTTCAGAAAACAATATGATCACAAAGCAAGAATAACATTCGACTTAGAGATTAAACATCACCAGTGAATACACGCAAGAATCCTGTAAAAGTGCCTCCTTTTATTAATGGCAGATCTCTTCAAAAAATGTTACAATCTGATAGCGTCAGGGTGTAAAGATCAACAACCCTCTATACTTCGAAAGGTGAAGTATTTATAATTCAAATTACAAACGTTCCTGTCATAACTGATCAGGACGTGCTCATTCTATTTTAAGCCTAACTAATTTAACTAATCAAACGGATTGATGACTTGGTACAACTGCAGGCGGAATTTCTGGGGTAGGCCATTGGCGAGGTTCTTTCACAACCTCTTCTGACTGGACAGGTGACTGGACCTGGATAGATCATCTGCTAATAGAGCAAATCGCAGAGTTCCTCCCATCTGAGATGACTAGGCACAGTGATTTTGAGCAGTCTCCGATACACTTCATCCATTTCCGTATATTTAGTGAAAGTGGGCTTAGTGAGGAATATATATCGAATCTCATGTTGGATACTGATGTCCAACTGAAGAGCGTCCAGGAATGCTTTGTCGGTGATGCTCCCTTGTATGCTAGCAAATTTTGAACTATCTTTAGACACTTCAGACAGTCTCTTTTTGTAATCTGGGAGTGTCATCAGTTTATCATTAATAACCTTCAGACCTGGGAGACCTTTCTTCTAGAGAGTCTCGATCTTGCTGAAGAATTTATGTACCCCCTGGTCCATGATCTGAACCTTTTCTTCTAGTTGAAGAAATAATCCCCTCTTGGTCAAAACTCTTTTGACCTCAAGGATGGTTTCTGTTCTGTCCTCGATCTTCAACTCTTCTAGCTCTTCTCGGGTCTTAGAATTTAGGAATTTGATGATCTCATTTGCCTGAGTTGGTCTATCTCCTAATTCTATTCTGATCTTTTCAATGGCTTGTTTTCTCCTCTGGACCAACTCGTTCTGCTCAAACATGATTTGGATCATGGGCCAGATTTCATTTATGGACTTTGTGATGTATGTCCATACATTTTCTTTGACTTCAGCCAAAGTCTTCCCTGCCACTGTTTGCTTTTGGAGCTGCTGAAGTTCCTTCCTGAGCTGCTCAGTTACCTGCTTTTCTTTGGATAGACTGGTTTGGAAAGAAGTTTTGAGTTCCTGGAGGTTCTCAACTTCCTTCTTCAGCCTGCTAATTTCTGTCTCTTGTAGGATCATTTTCTCCATGGATTTGGCGAGATCGGTTGTCCCTTCTGGTGGTGTCACTGGTGTTGCTGATGGAATTGTTGTTACTGTTGCTGTGCTTGCTCCTGAAATCGGAATGGCACTCAATGGAATGAATTCCATTGGCTTCATCTGTGGAGAAAATGGATAGAAAACCCAGAATGGGCTCATCTACCCACTGGTCGGAATAGTACCCTAACAGAGCACAGAGGGAGGAAATGATCTTATTTCCCTTGGTGGAGAACATGGACGACGGGTAAGGGGGATTTGTGGAAGGGAGTTGAGAAGAGGTGGGAAGGAACAGCTCGAATATTTGAGCTCTCTGGGGAAAAGTCATCTTTTGATACAACTCTGTAAGGATTTCTAGGTTGAAAGGAGAAGCAGAATCAGCACGGGGGATTTGCATCATTTGATCTATGTCTTCGGGCGTGATGAAGAACAGGGCATCTCCGGATGAGGAGACGATGGCCCTCTGGTCGAGAATATAATGAGCTTGGCATTTAAGGGCGAATTCGGGAAAGTGGTGGATCTGGGGAAACAAGTACAGGGGAAAATTGGACTCCCAGAGTCCAATTTCATCGCTCTGGTCCAGGAACACCTCCCGGAGCCATGACTGGAGGTCCGAAAAATCGAATTCACACTTGGTATCAACGATCAACCTGTCTTTGTCAACCAATGGGATTTTGTCCAGGTCGACAGGAGGCGGGAGAAAAGGATTCTCCTCTCCTTCTGCTTGTCTTGGCTTTGGAGCCATCTCTATAACAGTACCTACAATAAACATGAAGTTAGTGGGGTCAACTGACTGAGGATGAAGGTGACGGAGAAGCAATGGAGGCGTAAGAGGTAAATTTTTCTGGCGCGATGGACGAATAGTGAATGAAAGGGGAATAACAGTAGTTTTATTCAAAACTGGGGTCGGTTGGACGCAGGAGACAGGTCAGCAGGATAACGGGTATGTTATCCTGTAATAAATGGACAACGGACCACTTGGGGGTGAGGTGGCAGGTGACGGTGGCCAAAACATACGGACGGGTGACGTGGAGGCTGGTGATTGGAGGTAAAAGTCGCAATAAGGGGTTGTTCATGAGTGAAAAGGGTAAGGTACTGACAGCAGGGATTGACAACAGTTATGGGATGGGACACACTCGGGAGCAAGTGGAACAAGTGGGAGATGACGTCCATGAGTGACGAGGGCTATCAGATGGCAGATGGGGATGGGACTTCAGGACCAATAGGCTGACGCCACGTATGACCAGGGGCCCGCCAGAGGAGAATAACAATTCCGGACCCCCCCCCCTTGGTTAAAAGCAGAACATCAGGGGGGGTCCGAAAACCTTTTTAGACCATTGATCTNTTATTTCTGATTCCGGACCCCCCCCCCCGGTTAAAAGCAGAACGGTAGGGGGGGGTCCGGAAAGCTTTGGGAGCCGTAGATCTAAGCGCCGCAATCTAGACCATCAAAATGTGCAGGGAGCATAGACTGGGGCTAAGTGAGAGAAGTTTCGACCTGTGGAATGTTTTTCCATTTGGATGGAACTGTGAGAGGTGTTTTATTTTGCTGACTATGGGCTGTGCTTGGCCAGGAGACTTTTCTCTGTAATCATTTAGAGACTGATCAGTAAAGGACGTGTTTTTTACAGGATTCCTGTGTGGATATGTTGGTGGTGTTTCTTGTCTTTGTTAAGTTTTTCCTGTGATCATTATGCTTGTTTTCATTTTCTTATTATCAGAAGAAAGTACACAGAGAAGAATTTATCAGCAGATACTCTGCATCTGTCCTTTTGATAATCTTTATGTTATTCATCTAAAGAGCCCAGCTTAGGAATTCTTAGCTGCTCCCTTGCCTGGCTTTTTCCTCCCCTATTTCTTCCTCAAATCGACATCATCAAAACTTATTTTGATCCAACATTTCCGCTACCTCGCCTTCTGTAAAAGCTTTGTCTAGATCTGAGAAATCAATCACATTTCTAAGCGCAGACCCCATTTTCCCAATGGCCCTCCTTGCTGTCCCAAAACGACCATTTAAAAACCCCAACCCCATACTTTCATTACGTTTATAGCTAGCCTAAAATCCATCCCATACAAACCAAGTTAAATTGAAAAGAGAGATCCCTCTCTGAGTCTTGGAGGGCTAGATCCAAGACTCCAAGCGGTTCGAGGTTACCTCTATGATTGCCTCAGCATCCTTAGGCAAATTACAGAGCGCTAACACATAGGAAATGGCTTGTAAATATGGAGTGCACCAAATTATGGTTAGTAGTGCAAGAAGGCATTGGTTGTCAAGCATGTTTAGGAACCCAGATTTCTTTACTTTTTTTTATGTAGGAGCATCTGCGAGTAATTTTCAAAGTTGACCTAATAGGTCACAAACATTTACCAAGGGAGTTTGTTCCCTAAATCTCTCATTTAAATTGTAATAGCTAGATATTTCTAAAAGATATCTTCTATTCAATAGTTTAGATTTTTAGATTTTTATTGGTTTGTTGTTGATATTTCAGAACAAAATTCTAGATTTGGAATTGGTTTGGATAGCTCGGGATTTTGTTAGTTTGTGAGCTATCTAAGAGCTCTAAGTTTGATTGATTATTGTTGTGTGAGAATAGCGGGTGTGAGACTGTGTTTACAAAGGTCTGAGAGACCACGAAGGAACAAACCACCACTGCTATATTTTATTCTTTCGATCATTAAATAAAGATCGTGTTCATGAAGTTGTGTTCTCCATTTGTGTGTTTTTCGAATTCTATATTTTCATCTTGTGATCGATCATTAAATAAAGATCGTGTTCATGAAGTTGTGTTCTCCATTTGTGTGTTTTTCGAATTCTATATTTTCATCTTGTGATCAGAGTAGCAGGTGATCGTGATCAGAGTAGCAGGTGATCGTATTTGCCGGCGATTGAGAGTAGATTTAGAGTCTATCTCTGTAAAATTCGGGAGTTACAAAAATTAGAAACCAACGATTAGATGTGGGACAGATCCTCACGAGATCGATGACTCATATTTATCATCCATTGGACCGCGAGAAGGAGAGGTTGAGTGTGTTGATTCAAAGCCTTTCTATCTCCTATCAAACTTTCACTCTAATGCCAAGACTGCGACAACTACATTCATTCGTCCATCAGAGTAGACCATTGAGAAAGATCTACCATCCATCGAACCATCACCAGAGCCTGTCGCATAAACGATTCTGACTACAGTACTTCGACAACGAGTTAGAACCGTTCATTAGGGAAAAGGATCAACGGTGGAGATTGGATGATTGAATCAACTCCGATTACATTTTCAATAAACAGATTGGATGACAGTTTCTATAATTAAACAGATTTCAATAATTACATTTTTATTTTAAAAAATCTTGTATATCAAAACCAAATAAAGTAAAAATGGGTAAATACATGTCAAGTTTAACCCCTGGGTGTAATGAGAATTAATGGTATATGTATTTTTGTATATATCTATATATTATGTGTAATGGGATTGTATACATTAATGATAATAAGTGGATAAATTTAATCTTTTTAATGAGATATTTTAAAATAGATTTTAATTTTAAATATATTAAATATGAAAATGATTTTTTGTAAAAAACAATTGAATTTGTCTATTTTTTTTTTCTGGGAAAAAAATCACACTTTCTATTAAGATAAAGAAAGTACATTCAAAGGAAGCTTCATTGCATACATGTATTGTGTCTATGACTCTATTCATATATTTTTTTCACAAAAAAAAATCTCAGACAAAATTCACCAAGACCTCCTACTGACAAGCTCCCAAGACACATAGTTGAAGATTACATCTCATAAAAAAAATTCTTCTATTCTAGAGATCATAGACCCCTCCAAGTACTCCTCCCACATAATCACATTAGTATTCGTCAAAAGAGATGTTGTAGACATAGAGTATGCCTATGTATTTAGTTCTTTGAAAATATGCTTAAAGAGTATATCTTGAAACTATTTCGAGATTATTTTCAATCGCTCCAAGCTGCAGTAATTCCAGTTGATATAATTGCACATAATCCTTCATCCAATCTATACAAAGTTTTGAATCCCCAATCTTAGTAAATCATATAAAGCAGAAAAATCAGTCAAATTGGTGGTTCCTGGACCCATATTGGCTTTCCCATGAAAATAATGTGCTTCTATGATATTTAAAATGGTTCCCAAACCACAAGGCATAGTTGGTCCCTGAAATGCCTCGTCAAAATATCCCTAGGTTTTTTTTTATTTATTTATTTCCTCACACACGATCATCCTTGAGCCTTTGGGGATGGATAAACCTTATAGTGTTGAAGCAAAGTTGCTGAGAAAATTTAATAGACAAAAACACCTTGTTCTAGAACAAGATAACATTTTGAGCCAACCATAACCCCCAAGAGACAAGAATATGTAGCATCTTCCATGAAGAAAGCCTTGGATATGACAAGTAGTGTTTAAAGCAATCCTAAATGTTATCCTTTGACCATAAATTGAAGACCCCCAAATGTGAACCAACTTTCATCCATACCTGGCGAAAATAACACCATTCCATAAAAACATGATTATTGTCACCTTGAATTCTTTGCATAAATAGAAATACCTTAGCCCCTAGTGTCCACACTTCTGAAGACAATTTTGGGTGAGGACCCTTCCCTTAAGAACTAGCCAAAAAAAAATCACTCCTTTCAATGGTCCTCTTATTTTCCGTAAATGATTGTATTACCAAAGAATGTAGCTTCCATTGCCTGGATCCACCAATGCTTGATAACCAAGTTTTTCATAGTAACATCCTCATGACTGATGAGTGTTCAAAGCTAGTTCATCATCCCTGTCAGACACATGTATGTGTTCCCTTTGAAGTTATGAAGTGTAACCAAACCATGGTTGAGCCCAACTAGAATCCAAATCTAGGACCTCAGTTGAATACCATCCCTAAGCCCAAATAGAAGTCCCTCACATTTGCAACTATGTTCAAAGTGCATAGTCCCTTCACCCTAAATGAGTTTATCAAGTCTTTTGTGAGGAAGATTCCCTCCCCACACCCAAAAATTGCATCAGAACCTATACACACTTGTGTGCCATTCCCTACTTTCCAACCAAGGGAGTTTCCAATCACCAAGAATGGAAGAACCAAGGACCTCCTGAATTTGTCCATTTATTAACTTATTAAATACATAATATGTCATAACTTGGTTATGATGTATTATGTACTTAATAATTTGATGAACTGCAATCGAGGGTAGTATTTGGTCTCATGTATGGGATTAAGACTAAATTCTACTAGAAAGCACATGAATCCACTGGAGATAACATCATCAATGACCATAAGGGAGACTAGATTTATTGTGGACACTATCTAGGATGAAATCACATTTTAGTCCTGGAGTAAGACCTAAACCTGCCTCTAATTGACTAAGATACTGTCACTTCCTCAGACATAGGGAAACATGTTAATGGCCCAACACCTAAAGGCATCTAACAGGACTGAAATTCTACCCCATCATGGACCACCAATAGATCATTTCGGGTGATGTAGTTTTTTTTGAATAACGATAATGAGTCATTCTGCATTCATGAACCACAACCAGTGATGTTTTTCCTCACTGTTGATTGACAACTGAGTTATGATATGTTTTTCCACATACGAAGAAAAAGAGAAGTCATGACTTGGGGCATAATGCTTGTTATAAGTGGATATCCCCTCATTGTAGATCGACGATCAAACAATTTTTTTAAGTGAATAATATATTTTCTTGGAACAATAACTTCTCCATGCACCATCCTTCTTTGGAACTAAAGTAATGGTGGATCCATAATGCAATAAGATGGGTTGAATATGATCCTTATCCAATGAATCCTACATCTACCTCTTAATCTCTTGATTTTCCAACAATGGAGTCATGTATAGTGGCTCATTGGGAAGAACTTTGTATTTCCATGGAGTTCTTAATTGCACGACTTGGGGGCATTTTATGTCGTTCCTAGAACAACTTACAATCTAAGTGCTTCAATAACTTTTGCAACTATTTTTTCTCTTCTAACTCCTATCGTGTTAGATCTACTTGTGACAAGGCCTCATTATATTAAAACCTCTGATTAGAGAGTGCCACTCTCTCTTTCTTTCACCATGAGAATACTAACAAGGCATATTGTCACGAAGCTTTAATTGGTCTATAGGGTTACAGTTGAAACATGCACTAAGGTCACTAAATATCTTTTTGTTGACATTCAATCAACTTGGCCATAATTAGCATGGCTTCACTGGTTTAAGCATCATTCATAGTTTGTATATTGACCCCAAAGTTATAGATTTCCAAAAATCATAGCACACATATCCAATGGAATAACATCAAACTCTACTTTAGCAATGTTTGTTGAGATGTTGAACTTTGTTTTGTGCTTGAAATGGAGGCATAATCACTTGTTTTTGCTAAACCAACCTAAAGAATAGAGTTCAAGATTCACCAATATAAGTATATTAAGGTTCTTTACTACTTCTTATGAGATGATATTTCTCTCGATACCAATATCAAATATTTTTTTTATATGTTCAATATGCTAAGGATGCATATCTAGAATCAAACAAATGCCTTTTGTTGCATTGTCAAGCATTAATATTTCCATCTCTCCCTACTCTATTGTGATCGACTTCTCGCAATACTCTCAATGTGTCTTCCAATATTCATCCTTGGAAAAGGATGAATGTTGTCCACACTGCAATAATTTCCAAGGGGAACATTCTTCTTCTTCAACTGTGATTTCCTTTAGGTAATTTGGATTCAATCTTCTTTTGTGTGGTCCCACTAAATGGTTTCTTCCACATGCCATATTTTTCTATGATCTTCTTTCCTTCAATGTTGGAATTAGCGCCAACATTAACATTATTAGGCTCCCTCTCACTATTCATAACCTTGATTGACTTTGACTTTCAGGAGGTGCCTTAAAGAGCCTAGATATTGAACAACTCAATTTCATTCTGAATTGGCATTATATGTATAATAATTAACTTGGTCACCAACCAGGCTTCTTTTTCCATCACTTTGGGCTGAATGGTTTAGTAGTTGAACTCTTGGATGTTTTCATCCACTGTGTTGTTGGAAATTTGTTGTAGTACTACCATTGTTATTTTTGTTCATTCCAATAATCGATGGGATATAATTTTTCCTTGATGGACATATGAAAGGATGCTCTAATACCCACTTGATCCAAACGTGTGCACCTAACACATTAGTTGATCCACATCAACAATTGTGATGTATTTTTTTATATACATAGTCAACTAATTATGGAAACACAACTAATGAAGCTTACATCGCATAAAAATAATGGAATTATTAACACAATATACATAATTGGTGCTTAAATATGGACATAAATCAACTCTGTCTTGTCATTAAATGAATAAGTTTGTACCACATTGATACAAACAACATGATCTTCATTACCAACTAACAACTATCAAGTTATCAACCAGCAATGACATGATAAAATGAATTCCTAAAGTGAACTATTTTATGATTAGAAATTGAGGTATAAATAATAGCGCTCAAGGGTTGACATCCTATCCACTAACCATTCAAAAATTTCCAATATTTCTCATAGTTTGTTATTTCCTTATACAACTTGAGAACAATCTTATTAATGGAAGATTTATATAGTGTAATATGTATAAATATGTAACACTACTCATCATAATGCATCATGTAGATTATATCATGCACTAGCATTGATACTACCATTGTTATTGTTGTTCATTACAATAATTGATGAGATGTAATTTTACCTTGATGAAAAAATGAAAGGATTCTCTAATACCCACTTGATCCAAACTTGTGCACCTAACAAATTAGTGGATCCACGATCCGTATTATTTTCAGAACGAAATGAAAGTAGAGATACTACAATGAAATACACATAAAAATTGTCAGAAATAGAGAAATAAAGCAATACATGATTTTTATTAATGAAAGAAATGTACAGAGACTTGTTGACACTTGAATCCGCCGGGACCGAAATGGAAACCTCACGAGGATACAAATCCCCCTGCGTTTTTATAGAGGTGGTACTCCTCTTTGTTTTAATATTTTCTTGGGACTCTAGATTTTAAGAATATAGGACTTTGAAGAAGTCTGTCGTGATAATCAAAGAAATATAAAGGTTACAAGAAAGAAAATGTTTTGTTTTTTTTAAAGAGAGTTCATGAGAAGTGACCAGGAACCATACACTTCATACACTTGAAAAAGATAAACAAAATTTCCTCTCATCCATCATAGTTAAACTAAAGATTTTTTATCACATAAAATAAAAGAAGATGGTTTGCATGCATAAGAGAACTTTAATAGAGTAGAAACATGGGGAGCTCAAATAAATATAATTATAGATCAATCTCAAATATTTTATACTCAAAACTCAAAGTTACAAAGTACAGTCAAAACTGATCCCGAAATAGTTCTCTTGGGATTTCTGAAAAATATCTAGTATGATACAAAGCCTTGAAGTTTAAATGTGTTTGTCCTTAGGACTAGGATTGGGGCTCCCGCGGACCATAAATAAATTATAAACAATAAATAAGTTGTAGAAGGAGGATGGTGGACGATGACAAAGTAATAAGACCTGGAAAGAAGACAGTGAGAAGTTATCATATTTATGTTAAACCTTTCTAGTCAAAGAAGCAAAGTAACTGAATGAAAAACTGATAAAGAAAGAAAGATTTGATCAGCATGAACTTACTATGATGGTCTATCGTCTCTTCAATTTCTTGTTGATGTCCTTTTATTGTCTTCATTGATGGTTATAGGAACCGTCTCAACTATTTCTTTCCCTTCTTTGGTTAATTTGTCAATTGCCTTTTTGAACCAATATTCAAAATAGTTTTTCATTGGTGTGATGTTTATTTCATGCCTGATTTTAATGTTGAATAATTCACCTTCCAAGTCTCTTAAGTCAAGAGAAATACCATGTATTTCTTCCTCAATATATTTATTTTTCACGAAATAATCAACTAGCCAGCTGTCGATTTCATCTTCATTATATTCAAGTATGCCATAAAAAATTTCAACTAATAACCCTTTAAATATCTCAACTTGTTCGTCAAATTGTTGCTTTGTTAGAAACATTGAGTTGAGAATTAATTTAGGGTATTGTACCTTGTTAGTACCTCCTGCTATATCTATCTTTGTGAGTCTCGTGAACAGTTCTTCTCTTTTCAACATATTTTAAGTTCACATTGTTGAAATGGCTTGCAAAATCGTCAATTTTATTTATGTTTCTGAAAATGAAATATCCAATCTTCCACAGAAAGGGGATGATTTTTTTTTTCCTTTTTTCATGGAAAAAATGTAGCCAGAAGTTTTATTTCCTTGCCACTTCTGTAATAAAAAAAAATTTCAGATACATGATATGGAGGAAAAGAGGGGTTTTCTTTGGAACATAATATCCTGATGACACTGTGATTTTCCATTTGTTCTATCGTTCCCTTTTTCTCTAATAATTTGTTAGCTTGGTCATATATCCTGGGGGTATTTTCACCAAACAACAACCCTTTGAAGACTGAAACTGATCCAAGTGGATATTGGTGACCACCCACCTGTTCCTACTGGCTCCTCTTGTCATTTTTTAGTTCAACACGTTCTTTTGTACTTTGTTTTAATTGTGGGTTCTACACTTATGTGGCTGCTTGAATCCCTACACATCTTCCCATTGGATACCGGTGGCCTCCCACCTAATCAAACTGGCTTATTTTGTATGTTTTCATGTCAGCACATATTTTTGTACTTCCAGGGCCGTTTTGGGGCCCTAAACAATGTTATTTTGGCGTTCCACAGTGAAACTGTAGACGAAGTCAGAGTTTGATGACATAATGCATAGTTCTCTAAAATACCTTTCCAACGGGCTATCCCGTGAATAAAAAGGAAATCGTATGCAAAATTTACGGCCTCAGGAATATAATGTACTAACTCACCCAAATGGGGCCCACGTGACTTTTGGTGTTTCATCTCCTAGGGTTAGGTTTTTGGATGTCTAGGGTTTTGGCATTCATGTTTATCATAAAAAGGCCTTCAGAGCCTCATTGTAAGGACCTTATGGAAAATGAGCATGGTTGTCACATCTCTTCTCAAAGATAACACTGCCACCATTCTAGCGAGTCTTGCACTCTATATTTTTATAGTCTCTTTACAATTCTTTCAATAATAGAAATCAAGTATAACTATATTTCTCTATTTCTGGAAATTTTCATGAGTATTTCATTGTAATATCTCTTCTTTCATTTCGTTCCGAAAATAATCTAGATCAGTGGTATCAAAGCAGGCTTCTCTTGTTCTCTTTTTCAGTTCATGTCCCATACGAGGTCTGAGTATATCCAGTGGGGTCTCAATTTTGTCTCTCTTGAGGAAAATCACTCTTGCATGCCCAAGAAACCCTCGATGGCGGCAGAAAAGAAAAACAACAGAGTAGAATATTCTATTAATATGTTGCTTAGGCAATCTCTCGAGCGACAGAGGGACGAAATGATGGATAATTTTGAACACATCCTTCAATGCCTGTCAATAGAAATAGGCGCATCTTCATCAAGAGACCATTTTGGAGGAACCTCTCCCTTCAAGGTACAAGTTAATTTTGATATTCCCATATTTGAAGGTCAAATAGATGTGGATGCCCTAGAAAAATGGTTAAATCTATTAGAATATTATTTCTTTGTTCAAAAAAAAATTGACAGGGAAAACATCACCTTTTCACTCCTCAAGGCTCTCCCCCATGTCAAACATTGGTGGGAAACTTACTAGGAGCAAAGTTCCATAGAGGAATCTGGAATATATGGGGTTGAGCCCACTTGGGATTGTTTTGTGGATGCGGTCAAAAAACAATACTATCCTATTGATAACTATGAAGACCAGTACATGAGATGGAACAACCTGTGTCAAGAGAAGAGCCAAACAGTGCCAAAGTTCACAAATGCTTTCCATAACTTGCGCACCAATCTAGTTATCAAAGACTCTAAGCAACATCTGGTTATGAAATACCGTGGGGCTATGCATAGGTACATTCAAACCGAAATAGATTTCCTAAACATCTCATCATTGGGAGCTTCTGACGCAGTCGCACCCTCACTGGCACGTCCTCTCTCACCAGGACCTTCTCTCCTCTCGGACCGAAGAGTATCAATACCCTTCTATCTCCCAATCGGAAGATCTGCACCCACAGTTCTTTTCGCTCAATCCTCCTTTCTTTTTACTTGGAGGATCGGAACTCCGCTATTCGCGAGTTCAACCGTTAGGCATTACCTCCTCGGATCCCAGAGACCCGAGATGTGTCAGTCAACGCTGATTTTCTTCCCCTGCTATCGAGACTTCGCTCTATCGCCCTTCGCTGATCGGGGCACTAAACACTTGAAGTTCAAACTCCCGAGATCCGATGTGCCGAGATGCCGACAACTCGCAATCTTGCTCCCTCGGGACCTCGCTACTCGCGTGGTCAAATGATTCCTATCTCGACTCCCGATGCCCGAGACTCCAATATCTCGCATCACCTGTCACATCACCTCGCTGTGGCCCACACTGTCCACACGATCATCGGAATGTCGCTTCTCGCCCTCTCGCAACTTCCGTGGGCAAGTATTCTGCCCCTTTCTCGCGAACTCCCGATATACCGATTCGCGAGTCGAGCTATACTCCTCGTGATCCCGATCGACGCTCCTGCCCTCCTGAGCTTCGAACTTTCTCCACACTTGCACGATGGCTTCCTTGCACCTCTGCAAGATCCTAGGCCTCGGATTCTCGTAACTCCTCCTTGGAGAATTCCGACGGTCCGTTCAAAATTTCAAATTTAAAACAGGTGCTTATTTCCACAAGGCTCGGTCTAACTGCACGTAAGTTCCCAGCACTTGCTCGAACACCTCCAGCACCACTTCTCTGTGCAATCCTTCGTCGAATTCAAAGGCTTATATCTCTTGAACTTCATGATTTCAATCCCTCAGGAAGAACTCCCTGCACGCATCCTTTGCGGCAAATCTTCAATCACGACTAAGTGATGAAGTCCTAGATCCTGCGCACTCCTGCGGCATAAATCCTTCAACTCTTTACTCAGAATCGCAACTCTGAGTCTTCGTCTAGCCTGCGCATGCCTTGCACGGCTCTGGTGCCAAATCTGCACTTCTGAGATGAATGGAAACAAAAGCTATCTCTAAGTAAACCCTGCAGTCACGCACTCTTTGCGGACAAATTCAACTGCACTCCTTGCAGGAATTCTCTGGCTCACTTAGAGAAACAATTTGAAACTCATTCACTCCTTCTCTCAGCTTTCAAATCAACCATGAATTCACATACACAACATATAAAAGCAAATGCATGACAGGAAGCAAACATCTATGAGCATAATATCAGTAATACACAGAGAATAACACAACCATGGAATTGAATCAAAGCTTTCCTATTAATTCAATATCTGCACATGAGTGTTCTTCATACACTTTTCTGCATGCTCTTCTCTTCAACAAATGCTGCTTCATAATAATACAATGTACAAAGGAGGGTGTCTATATCCCGTTTCCCTCTCGAGCTCTAAGCTATCAAATCTAGAATTAAATATTCTATCTACTTTACATTTAAACCTATTAAATGCCTCATCTACCTAAGGACGAGAGCTTAAAGGCTCAAGGTCCATTACAATATACAAAGTGCGCTATCTCTTAAATGAATCATTTAAGATCACGCAACAATCCCAAAGTGTTTAAAAATTTGTGTTGGCGCTGTCTGGCTGTCTCCCGCTTGATGTGTTGGCTCGCTTGACGTGGGCGATGCTCCTGCATCATACTCCCTCTCTTGAAAATTTTCATGGGCTCCTGTCCATGAGCTCCTGCATAGTCTGTCCATGCTTTTGTATCATTGCTTCGTTCTCCCAACTGGCATCTTCCACTGGGTGGTTCTTCCATTTGACCAGATACTCTAAATACTGCTTTCGCCTGGTCTTCTTTCCCACTTGCTTGTCCAGTATGCACTCCATCTGTGGCTTCTCTGCAACTGGCAATTGTTTCTGCCACTGGACCACTGGTTCCTCAGTTCTAGTCTCTGCTTCTCCAGCCCTGTATGGGTATAAATCTGAACATTAAATATCAGAGATATCCCGATGCCATCTGGTAACTCAATCTCGTATGCATTCTCCCCAAATTTCTTCAGGACTCTACATGGCCCGATTTTCTTCATCTTCAATTTATTATATGTTCCCCTTGGGAACCTTTCTTTCCTCAAATGTGAGAGAACTAGATCCCCAACTTCAAACTGAAGTTGTCTCTGATGCTGATCTTCTCTGCGCTTATACTCCTGATTGGAATAAATCAGTCGCTGCTTCACCTTACTGTGAAGTTCTTTCATCGCTTCAGCGAGCTCCTCTGCACTAGCACTGCTAGTCGCAGTTTGTCCTGAATCTCGCAATTCAGAAACTCCTCTCGGTTGTGTCCCATACACAATCTAAAATGGACTTTTTCCTGTGATCCGATTCACTAAATCATTGTATGCAAACTCTGCCTGTGGCAATATGTTGTCCCAGCTGCTGTGGTGCTCCGTCACCAAGCTCCTCAGCAAGTCTCCCAGACTTATGTTTACCACCTCCGTCTATCCGTCTGTCTGCGGATGGTAAGTTGAACTAAATGCTAAGTTAGTCCCTAGCTTCTTCCATAGCATCCTCCAAAAATGACCTATGAATTTCGTATCCCTGTCCGATACAATGCTTCTCGGCAATCCGTGAAGTCTAACAATCTCTTTGAAAAACAAGTTTGCGATGTGGGTTGCATCACTGGTCTTTTGACACGGAATAAAATGCGCCATCTTCAAAAACCTGTCCACCACCACAAAGATGGAATCAACCCCTCTCTGCGTCCTCGGAAAACCCAATACGAAATCCATGCTGATCACCTCCCAGGGCCTTTCGGGTATGGGCAATGGCTGATAAAACCCTGCATTCTACTTTCGGCCCTTCAAATGCTGACAAATTCGACACATGTCAACAAATCGTTTAACATCCGCTCGCATGCCTGGCCAAAAATATGATTCGCTCAGCTTTGCGAACATCTTATCATGGCCAAAGTGCCCTGCTAAACCTCCACTATGCTTCTCCTTTAGCAAATTCTCCCTCATGGAGCAATTTGGTATACACAGTTGATTGCCTCTGAATAGAAATCCATCCTGGATCATGTAGTCTATCCATGGGCTCCTATCTCTAAGAACGGGATTCTCAACTGCTTCATATGCTTCACCAAAGTTTGCATCCCCTGCGTACATGTCCTTCAGATTTTCAAAACCCAATGTCTTAACTCTGAACTCCTGCAACAGCAAACATTTCCTGCTCAAAGCATCAGCCACTTTGTTAGCAGTTCTTGAAATGTGTTTGATCATAAATGTGAAGTTCTTCATGTACTCTACCCATTTTGCATGCTTCTGATTCAACTTCTCCTGTTGTCTCACAAACTACAATGCATGATTATCACTGTATAGAAAAAATTCCTTGGGTATCAAGTAATGCCTCCACTTCTTTAATGCCTGTATGATAGCATAAAATTCCTTATCATACGTGGAGTATTTCAGCTTTGCATCATCCAGCTTCTCGCTGAAATATGCAACTGGCCTGTCCTCTTGACTCAAGACCGCTCCTATGGCATATCCACTTGCATCACATTTCACCTGAAATGTCTTCTTGAAATCAGGCAACACCAGCACTGGTTGCTCTGTGATCTTTCGCTTCAACAGTTTGAATCTCCTCTCAGCCTCTGTTGTCCAGTGAAAAGTGTTGTGCCACTTCTTCACTGTGTCCATCATTGCTGCGCTAATTCCACTGAAATTCCTAATGAATTTCCGGTAGAAACTAGCCAAACCATGGAAACTTCTCACCTCGAAAACATTTCTCGGTGATGGCCAATTCTTAATCACTTCCACCTTGCTTGGATCCATCTTCAATTCATTAGCCGAAATCACAAAACCCAAATAAATAAGCTCTGTCTGCATGAATGAAGATTTCTTCATGTTGATCAACAGTTTCTCCTACTGTAGCTTCCTCATCACAATGGCCAAATGTTTCAAATGTTCAGCCTTCGTCTTACTGAAGATCAGTATGTCGTCCAGATATACGACAACAAATTTCCCGATGAATTCCCACAGGACTTCATTCATCAGTCTCATGAATGTGCTCGGCGTGTTTGTCAAACCAAATGGCATGACCAGCCATTCGTACAAACCTTCATTTGTCTTGAATGTTGTCTTCCATTCATCACCTTCCCTCATGCGAATCTGGTGATATCCGCTTTTCAGATCAATTTTTGAAAAATAATTTTCCCGACTCAGGCAATCCATCAGATTATCCATTCTCGGCAGTGGAAATTTGTACCTGATGGTGATTTTGTTTATCGCTCTGGAGTCTGTACACATTCTCCAGCCTCCATCTTTCTTCAGACTTAGTACTGTTGGAACAGCACACGGACTCAAGCTCTCTCTGACCATCCCTTTGTCTAGCAGATCCTGTACCTGCCTTTTGACCTCCTCATTTTCCTGCGGCGTCAACCTGTACGTAGCTTTATTCGGCAAGCTGGCTCCGGGTATGAGATTGATGTGATGACTCACACTCCGCATCGGTGGCAACGAACGAGGTAGTTCGTCCACGATGATATCAGCGAACTCTCCCAACAGTTCCTGGATCTCATCTGGTAAGTCATCCACTCTCGTGCTAGTCAAGACAATTCTCGGTTTCCTGACCATAAAGAATTGTGGATCTTCCTTCTTCTCCATCTCTGTGAGAAGTTCCTTCCCACTCATAAGAAGTATCATGTTGCTTACTTCCAGATTCACCTCCTTATCTTTTATCGGAAGCAATCTGTGTGTACTCCCATCCTTCTCTAAAGTGTATGTGTTCATTCTCCCATCATGAACCACATTTATGTCATATTGCCATGGTCTACCCAGCAATAGATGACATACATCCATGGGACTGACATCACACAAGATTTTATCATTATACCCACCTATTTTGAATTCAACTAAACACTGTTTAGTGACACTCACCTAATGTCCCTTCTGCAGCCATGATACTTTATATGGACTCGGGTGATCTATTGTCTCCAGCTCCAGTTTTTCTACCATATTGGTCGAAACGAGATTGTCTGTGCTTCCGCTGTCCACAATGACCTTGCACTTTCTGTTCTTGGTTGTGCAAGTTGTCCTGAATAGTCTGCTTCTCTGGGCTGTGTTCTCCACCTCCTTCTCGGGTGTCAAAAGGAATTTATGCACCGTCAGTGATCTTCCTGCTTCGGTGTCTTCATTCTCAGCATCACGCCTCTGCGCTTCAGTGATGTGAGCTTCTCTGCTATCCTTCTTCTTCTCCAGACACTCAAACGACCTATGCCCATTCTTTCCACATGTAAAACATGTGATCACTCCACCTCTTCCCCTACCTCGACCTCTAGTACGAGGAAGAGTGTTTACATCAGCATAATCTCCGCGCTGATCATTTTGTTGTCTTATTTGTTCAACCTGTGGCTGTCCTCGCTGTGAGGTTCCACCTCTCTCAATCTTACCCTGAGGTTTCTGCCATTCCTCCTTGGGCTTCTGGTATTTATCCTGGGCAACTGTCTTGCCTTTGGGCTAACTTCTGCCTCTCCCTCACTGACCTTGCTTACGGCTCAGCTTTTCTTCGGCTTTCAGAGCCATCTGGTAAGCATCCTCCACCGTCCTGATGGTTACCATGCTCAATTCATCCTGAATGTCGTATCTCATACCATTCAGGTATCTCGCCACCTTCTCATCATCGCTCTCCTGATGACCTGCTCTGATGTTGAGCTTGTAGAATTCTTCGGTGTATTCCTTCACCGTCATCAACTTCTGTCTCAGGTTCTGCATTCGCCTGAACAGCGTGATCTGATAATCTCTCGGGATGAATTTCGCTTTCATCTTCGCGATCATCCTGTCCCAACTTTTAATCTTTTTCTTACCTTTGGAACGTCTATCTGCCTGTATCTCGTCCCACCATAATGCTGCATGCCCCTTCAATCGGGTGACAGCATGTCCGACTTTCTTGTCCTCTTCGATCTCCTCATAATCGAAGTAGGTGTCAAGAGCTCGGATCCAGTCCAGCAACTCTTCTGCATCCAGACTTCCCTCGTAGAATGGAATATCCATTTTCGCCTTCGCACCCATCCTGGTGATGGCTTTGATCAATCGAGCGGTTGATGCGTCTTCTGCTGTGACCTCTTCTGCATGTCTAGCTTCCTCTTCAACTTCGGAATCACTAAGATCCTCAGCACCAACTCCGCATCTCTGTGTTGTCTCCATCTCCTCGAGTCTTGCTCGGAGATCTCTCATTTGGCGTTCCATTTCTGGATTCCCTGCTGGCCTACCTCTTCTTCTCACCTCCCTGTCCTCTGGGTCAGGTGACTGCCTTTCTCTTCTGGGTGGCATGGTAAACTCTCTTCTCTGCTACAGAAAGCAAAGATATTCTCGCTCTGATACCACTCTGACGTAGTTGCACCCTCACTGGCATGTCTGCTCTCACCAGGGCCTTCTCTCCTCTCGACCCGAAGAGTATCAATACAGTTCTATCTCCCAATTGGAAGATCTGCACCCACAGTTCTTTTCGCTCAATCCTCCTTTCTTTTTACTCGGAGGATCAGAACTCCGCTATTCGTGAGTTCAACCGTTAGGCGTTACCTCCTCGGATCCCCGAGACCTGAGATATGTCAGTCAACGCTGACTTTCTTCCCCTGCTATCGGGACTTCACTCTATCGCCCTTCGTTTATCGGGGCACTAAACACTCTAAGTTCAAACTCCCGAGATCCGATGTGCCGAGATGCCGACAACTCGCGATCTCGCTCCCTTGGGACCTCGCTACTCGCACGGTCAAATGATTCCTGTCTCGACTCCCGATGCCCGAGACTCCAATATCTCGCGTCACCTGTCACATCACCTCACTGTGGCCCACACTGTCCACGCGATCATCGGAATGTCACTTCTCACCCTCTCGCAACTTCCGTGGCCAAGTATTCCGCCCCTTTCTCGCGAACTCTCGATATACCGATTCGCGAGTCGAGCTATACTCCTCGTGATCCCGATCGACGCTCCTGCCCTCCTGAGCTTCGAACTTTATCCACACTTGCATGATGGCTTCCTTGCACCAGTGCAAGATCCTAGGCCTCAGATTCTCGCAACTCCTCCTTGGAGAATTTCGACGGTCCGTTCAAAATTTCAAATTTAAAACAGGCGCTTATTTCCACGAGGCTCGGTCTAACTGCACGCAAGTTCCCAGAACTTTCTCGAACACCTCCAGCACCACTTCTCTGTGCAATCCTTCACCGAATTCAAAGGCTTATCTCTCCTGAACTTCGCAATTTCAATCCCTCAGGAAGAACTCCCTGCACGCATCCTTTGCGGCAAATCTTCAATCACGACTAAGTGATGAAGTCCTAGATCCTGCGCACTCCTGCGGCAGAAATCCTTCAACTCTTTACTCAGAATTGAAACTCTGAGTCTTCATCTAGCCTGCGCACGCCTTGCACGGCTCTGGTGCCAAATATGCACTTCTGAGATGAATGGAAACAAAAGCTATCTTTAAGTAAACCCTGCAGTCACGCACTCTTTGTGGACAAATTCAACTGCACTCCTTGCAGGAATTCTCTGGCTCACTTAGAGAAACAATTTGAAACTCATTCACTCCTTCTCTCAGCTTTCAAATCAACCATGAATTCACATACACAACATATAAAAGAAAATGCATGACAGGAAGCAAACATCTATGAGCATAATATCAGTAATACACAGAGAATAACACAACCGTGGAATTGAATCAAAGCTTTCCTATTAATTCAATATCTGCACATGAGTGTTCTTCATACACTTCTCTGCGTGCTCTTCTCTTCAACAAATGTTGCTTCATAATAATACAATGTACAAAGGAGGGTGTCTATATCCCGTTTCCCTCTCGAGCTCTAAGCTATCAAATCTAGAATTAAATATTCTATCTACTTTACATTTAAACCTATTAAATGCCTCATCTACCTAAGGACGAGAGATTAAAGGCTCAAGGTCCATTAAAATATACAAAGTGTGCTATCTCTTAAATGAATCATTTAAGATCACGCAACAATCCCAAAGTGTTTCAAAATTTGTGTTGGCATTGTCCAGCTGTCTCCCGCTTGATGTGCTGGCTCGCTTGACGTGGGCGATGCTCCTGCATCAGCTTCCTATTGATATGTTGTCAAAATCAAGAAAAAAATTAGAAACCAGAACAAATGGGAATTCAGGTCTGCAAATATGCAACAACCAAAGCACGGTAAAGACGGCCCTAACCAACAACCTATAGAAAACCAGTCCAAGACATGGGACAAAAAAGGTAAAGTAAATATGAAGAATGACACTGGGAAGTGGTCTCACTTCCATAAAATCCCCTGACACAACACTAATGAATGTCACTCGAAACAACCATTGGTGGTCAAGCTCAAAGACATGGAGCCTGTAGATTTTAACCTTGTCCAATATCTACTGCAAATAGATATTTAGTAAAGTAACATAAAAGATAAAATAGAAAATACAAACATTACATAGAGATTTTTCCCCTAGAAACCCAAACTGGGAAAACTAGCATATTCTATATTATTCATCATGTTATAATGTTTACAATACGAAATACATATGGGAGCCAGCGGCATCCAAAACCCTAACCCAATGACCTGGATTAGTCCAAAACCCTAATTCCTTTACTGGAAATAGAAAACCATCGGCAAAGAAACCATGTGCCGAAAAACCACCTAAATACAATGCAGTCCCGAGGCAGAAAAAATGCGGTCCCGATGTAGAAAAAAAAATTTGGGGGGGGGGGGGGGGG
>ML779763.1:218435-257797 GCA_009831015.1 Picea engelmannii | reverse complement strand
AGTAATATAATCCTCTGGAAAATGGAGAATTAATGCAAATTAATGAATAATCTCCTCAAGTCTTTTGCCATTATTGACAATATTTTTGAAGCATGCACAATTAGTTGTTAGCATTAAACAACATTCAATGCATATTGGGAAAAGCACGAGAATGGCGGGGACGAACGAGAGTGAGTTTGAATATGGATATTTTTATGAACCCGCCAACCTGGGAACCCGTGAACCCACAGTTATGGATGATCGAAAATATGTTAAGTGTGGAAAGGAGGTCAGTCGGACTTGCATGCAGAAGGGATAAAATACTTTAGGGGTTCGACACCCACGAAAAATATGATGGTCCAAAATGTAGATCACAGAACTTTGGGTGCAAAGTAAAGATCACGTAACTTGGAGGATGAGAGCTTGACCCTACGAACCCACGATGTCGCAAAATGGTTAAGTGCAGTGTAGCAGCGGACTTATGACATGGGAAAGTGGATGGAGATGAAGGTGTTCCAATCCGTCAACCCGCGAACCCGATGAGGAGATGAGTAGTTAGGGCGGAAGGGGATAAATGTAGGCATCGGAGGTAGAGAGTGTAATATGTAGATAGCAGGTTGGAAAGTGAGGGAGTGTGAGAGGATGAAGGAATGTATGAGTCCACCAACGCACTAACTCAATGAGGAGATGAAGGAAAAGTCCCAAAAACATCTAAGTGTAGAGACTAGTGGAGGATATGGAGAAGAGTGGTTAAAAGAGAAAAATGGTTAAGTGTGGAGATGGAAGGTGAGGGAGATAAGTGATGAGAGTACTTCATAATTCAAAAATGGATAAGAGAACATGACACATAGAAAAATTCTTCATAATCTCTCCTTCGTACCTTTAGACCAGATCTTGAATAACATAGGCATGTAGAAATGAAGTTTTGATCTGAAATGTGCATGACGAAGCAGAGACTGAGGGTTGCAGAGTGAAATTATAAAAGTTAAAATAAATGTCTTCTTTTTGTATCAAGGATTTTACGAATCCAAGAGAGGAAAAATATGGATGACCAAATTTTGTCAACAAGACTGTAAAAATATAGAGTGCAATACTCTCTAGAATGGTGACATCTTTATCTCTGAGAAGAGATGTGACAACTATGATCATTCACAAGAAGATGATTACAATGAGGCTATGAATTCATTTTTATGATAAACATGAATTCCAAAACCATAGACATCCAAAAACCTAACCCTAGGATATGAAGCGCCAAAAGTCATGTGGGCCTCGTTGGTGTAAGTTAGTACATTAACTTCTTGGGGTCATAAATTTTGCATACGATATATGTTTTAGGCGCGTGATAGCCTGTTCGAAAGGTATTTTTGAGAAATATGCATTATGTCGTCAAAATCTGACTCCATCTACAGTTTGAGTGTGGAAAGCCAAGAAAACACATTTTAGAGCCCCAAAACGGCCCTAGAAGTACAAAAAGATGTACTGACATAAAAAATTCAAAAATAAGCTAGTTGGAATAGGTGGGCGGCCACCAGTATCCACATGGATGTTGTGTAGGGATTCAGAATAGCCCCGTAAGTGCAGAACCCATAATTACAAATAAATGTCCCCATTACAGAGAAACATGTTGAACTGAAAATTGTTAAGATGAGCCAGTTGGAATTTGGAACAGGTGGGTGGCCACCAATATCCACCTAGATCAATACTCCCCCCTTAGGAAGCAATGGTATTATATTGCGGTGAATGCCTGGGGAAGAGGGGAAAGGATTTTTTGAATCTAAATCTTGGTGAGTTGTGTGCCTTGTTGGAGAAGTTACACTACTTGGCCTGTGGAAGCATGCCACGAACCTAGTGTTGGCAGGGTTGAATATGTTCCACCAACTTGTTGTCTTTGGGCTATATGAGGAATTGTGTAGGCACCATTGTAGGTGAAGAAACAATATATTCTTTCTCTTTTGCAATATGCTTCTACTAGATAGAAGGTGTAGTGGTTGTAGTCGCCTTCTGTGCATCCTTTGAATAGACTGTGAAGAGGATGGATTTTGCAGTATGAGAGATTACCTTACGACACTATTTTGGTGGAACTCTGGTATCCTATAGAGATGACCCGCTAAGTAATAATGACACTATGGGGTCGAGACTCATAAACAACATGATGTTTCTACATATATGGTTGGCCCAAAACAACATCACAAACATCAAGAGGGGAAACATCACACCCTACCTCATCCTTGAAGGGTTGGATGCCATAAAACATGCGACACTTTTGGCTGACACAGAGATCTCGTCACTGGTGAAGCCACCCGATGTTTTATGTTTGAGGGTGTAGTATTGTCGACAACCCCAAATTTTTTATGACCTCATATGAGATGAGTTTCTTCTGGCTACCTCTATCAACAATGAAATGAAATAGGGTCCCCTTTACCCACATCTGTGAATGTAAGAGGCGCTCCCCCTCTTCAGGATCTACTGGTTCTTTGGGTTGAAATGTTTTGGTTGTGACAGTAGCAGTAGGGTCTGCATCGATGCTCTATTTGTTTTCAATATTTTATGGATCATATTCTGAATCAGGGTTCAACTCCTTATCTTTGACCTTGGCCACCAATGATTGTTTCAAGAGACATTCATTAGTGTTGTGGCAGGGGAGTTTGTAGTATTCACACCACTTCCCAATGTCATTCTTCCTCTTTCCTTTGCTATTATTTTCATGTGTCTTGGACTGGTTGTCAGAAGGCTATTCATTAGGTTCATATTTACCATGCTTTAGTTGTTGTGTATTTGTAGACCCGAACTCCCATTTGTTTTGGTGCCTAAATTTTTGTTCAATTTTGACAACATATCGACAGGAAGCTCCCAATGATGAGATATTTAAGAAATCCATTTCGGTTTGGATAAACCTATGCAAATCCCTACGGTATTTCAAAAAAAGATGTCGCTCGAATTTTTTGATACCCAGCTTGGTGTGCAAGGTATGGAAATTATTTGTGAACTCTGTCACTGTTTGTCTCTTCTCTTTCTGTAATGTGGTCCATCTCATGTATTGGTCTTCATAATTATCAATAGGGTAGTATTGTTCCTTGTCCGCGTCCAAAAAAAAATCCCAAGTGTGCTCGGCCCCCTAAATTCCAGATTACTCTATGGAAATTTGATCCTAGTAAGTTTCCCACCAATGTTTGACATGGGGGAGAGCCTTGAGGAGTGCATAGGTGATATTTTCCCTGTAGAAAAATTGTGAATAGAGAAATAACCTTCTAGCAGATTCAACCATTTTTCTAAGTCATCCACGTCTATCTGACCTTCAAATACGGGAATATCAAAATTAACTTATTCCTTGAAGGGAGAGATTCCTCCAAAGTGGTCGCTTGATGAATATGTGCACGTTGCTATCAGCAGGCGTTGAAGGATGTTTGAAAAATTCTCCATCATTTCGTTCCTCTATCGCGCGAGAGCTTTCTCAAGCAATAGGTTAATATAATCTCATGCACGACCATTTTTTTTCTGCCGCTATAGATGGTTTCTTGGGCATGCGAGAGTTATTTTCCTCAAGAGAGACAAGCTCGAGAACCAACATTCTATACTCGGACCTCATAGGGGACATGCACTGAAAAAAAATGATCAAGAGCAGCCTGCTCTGATACCACTGATCAGGATTATTTTCAGAACGAAATGAAAGTAGAGATATTACAATGAAATACACATACAAATTTCCAGAAATAGAGAAATACAACAATACATGATTTCTATTAATGGAATAAATGTACAGAGACTGTAAAAATATAGAGTGCAAGACTCGCTAGAATGGTGTAAACTTTATCTCTGAGAAGAGATGTGAAGGCTATGCTCATTCACAAGAAGATTATTACAATGAGTCTCTGGAGGAATTTTATGATAAACATTGATCTGAAAATGAAAGCCTTGAGTCTCTTTAAAAAATGCAAGTGAAATTTGTATGTTCTTGGGTAATAGGATCAAGTTACAAACACATAAAAATTAATGGGTTTTTACTTAATCATGAGTAGATTAAAATGTCATAAACATGCATCAAAATACACACATTAACACAACAAAATGATAAAGGAGTTCATCCCTCTCTTGGGATACATCTCTTGGTTCAACTTCCAATGGATAATTTTCGTTAATGCTCAAAGTGTTAAAATCAGTGCTTTACAATGCTCAAAATGAGAAATGGATGGCTTCAATGGCTCTAGAATGTCCAAAAACCCTAGTAGGGATCTTCCTGCACTCGGTTTGGAAAAAAAATGAGTTGCAATCACTCCCTAGAAGTTTTCCCAATTCTTTGTTGTCTCAGCTCCTCCAAAATGCACCCAGAATGATTGACCCTAGCTTCTGGGAATTTCGCATTCCGAAACCTAGAACTCACGTGCATCCTTCAAATCCAGGCATTTTTTCGAATAGTTAGCACACCATCACCTTATCCAACAGATCTTTTGGTCGCATGGGCGCCATATGGCCACGTCCAAGTGCCAAACCCAAATTTGTTGGCATGTTATTAGATCACACGCATGTGGCTAGTTGTTGGATCCCGACAAGTGGAAAATCATTGTGTTTTGAAACCCACGCGTTCGTGGTAGAGGTAAGGTCATATTATAGTGGGTAATACCAAGGGTAGGGGCTAAGCCCCAGCTCGGATGTCACCCGACCAAACACCACAACAAATTTAAATATATAGTTTAATGTTAAGGGTTAAGAAACATAGTGTGGTCAGGCCTGTAGATCGGCCATTGCCAAATCGCTTTCCACCTGTCTCGATAGGTCGCGGATTCGGCCCCACAAACAACAACCAAAATTTTATGCTATTGTCGCAAGAGTTGGTTCTAGGCTGTAACAGAGTCAAGCCTTAGCACATTTTAAATGAAAAAATAAGTTATCATTCAGATCTTGATTTGGGTTGCGTGCAAGTAAATTCTGAGATAACCATGCACCACTTTTGATTAGAAGCTACCCCTTCCAACCTGAGAGCGATCTCTCGAATATATGTCATCATAGGATGTTCAATAAGCTTAATAATGGGCAGATTTGTGGGTAACATAAAGTTTTGAGGTTTTTAGGGTTGATGGGTTGGACCAGAAAGTAGTCCATTGGGCATGGAGTCAAATGATCAAGCAAGTAATAAGAGTGTTTCAGCAATAGAAATCCATGGAGCAGAGGCGCGATAGAAGCTAATTACGGAGGGAAGGATTTATAAAAAGTATGGTAGCAGAATAAATATAAAACATATCAATATGCAAGGAGCACTTAGCAATGAGTGAATTCCAAGCATAAATCAGTGGAAAGAGATGGTTGGGACAGAGCATCTAGCAAAGGATGAATTCTGAACCTTGATCTCTGCAAGAAACAACCTATAACCAGTCTACAATAGAGCATCTTACAGAGGATGAATTATATTACAAAACAGTTACAAATCAAGAAGAAAATATATATGGAGTGATATTGAAACTAAGAAAATGGACAAACTCTGCAAGCAACATCACAAGAATCTCTGATATGGATAAAACATGCTTCTGCAATCTTTTATTAAACTGAAAATGAAAGCTACATCCCAGGTGTCCCCCCTCCCCCTTTTACAAATATGTCTCCTATATGTATTGAGGTCAAAATCCTCTCTAATCTAAAAGATAACAACAGTTACAACCAATTCTTGAAATTTTTTGCCATAGAAAATGGGCCAAACTGCTGAAAACTAGGGCTGCGGTTATGGATCTGTATCTCTTGAATCGTGACAATTGTGTATAAAATGAAAGAGGATTTTGTGCATCTATTTATTCTGAGCAAAAACCTCTCTCAGTTCACTGAAACCCCTTTTCATTTCCCCCAAATCTTCATTTAACAAACATGTGTCAAAACAGGAAAATATGAAATACTAAAATTAGGGCTCGGAGATGGATTTGATTATCCCAATATGTGACACCTGTACAAAAATTGAGAGAGGATAATGATCTCTGATGTGTTAGGCACAAAATCCTCCAACTGTTTCTCAAAATGATACTCCAGTCGCTCATAATCCTCATTTGAAAATGATGACTCAGCATAGTAAAAAATGCCACATTTTTTAAAATGAACCTCATATTTCGGGGGAATTTTGACTACCTTACCAAGCTCAAAATGAAATTCCGAAGACACCACTGGACATATTAGGATTTTTAGATGTCGATCGACTATTCGAACACGAAATACGGCCTCTCCATGGCCAATAAAATTGTGTTTTTGTAAAGCAGTTTTGCATATGACTAGAGTCTCTATTCCGGGTTTTCAGGATTCGGGGAAATGAAGCAGTGGTTATTAAAATATCCATGTCGGCCAAATCCCCGATGGACAAATCCCCAAAACAGATTTCGGCTTTTACATTGCACTCTTTCAGGCCTTCGGGTTTCGGATATCATGTCCTCAAGAGTTATGACATGCAAGGAATCTTGAATTGCGAAATTGTGATGGGATTAATTAGATGATAATCATTTGCTTTAATTAATCACAATTAGCAATTAATATTTAACCTTTCATGGATTTAAGTGTCGAGACTTTGATAATACTTGACGCGAGAAATCCTGAATCGCGAAATTGTGATGAAATTTATTAACGTTAATCTTTCTTAATCGTTATTTGACCCGGCTTATCCTTTAATACTTTAGTGAATTTGGGGATCGAGGTTGTAGTTATTAAAATATCTACGTTGGCCAAATCCCCGACGGCAAAAAACTCGGACTCATGAGCTTTTTCTCCATGTGGCTTAATGCTTGGGGTATGCGTTCGTTCCACTGCCAATGCTTCCATTCATTCTCCTTGTGACTCAACACTTGAACATATGGTACATTTCTTTGATTCTCACGTGAACCCTGTCTTTGGATTTTTCATGAGTTGGCTTGTGACTGTTATACTGTTGTGGCATTTGGGGCTGATTTCGGTGTTATTTGACTAAAGATGATAGGTAGAGAACATTCAATGATGCACGTGACAGACAAATGGTCGTTTTCTCACATCTACACTTTCAGTAGTTAAACACTATAAATTTTTCTCTCCTAAGTGACCGAAAGCCAAAATTTCAATATCTGTTACAATAGAAGCTCCATCTAGGGATGGTGCTTTCCTGCAAAGTGCCAAGAATAGTAGACCACGTGCCTTCATCCATTGGGTGACCTGAAATCATCCTTATCAAACTTTGAACTCTGTATCTTTACTTGCACCTTTCCGAAACAAAAAACCACTTATGCATTCATTGGGCTATGGAGTCGTAATGCTTTAAAACAAAACCATATTGGATTCCAAACTAAACTGGAAAAATACTAAAAACTATTGTTGTACTCTAGTGCTCAAAGTCAAGCTTATTTATATACATCACCTACTCTAACCGATATCACTGCTTTGTTCAAGTATAGGAAAACTTCCAAATCAACCAAGCGGGTATCCGACTAAAAAACTTAAATATACTTCCATATTTGAGCAAAAGGATGACAGGAGCAGCTGCAAATTTCAAAACATTCCCTGGGAGCAGGTACTTACAGTTTTGAAATTCAGACTTCAAGAAGTCGGAAATAAAAAATTCAGTCCCCCATTTTGACTCCATATAAACTTCTACTGGATCATAAAAGTCACATAAAAATACCTCATTTTGTTGTTGTTCCAACTGACTAAAATGTTGTTTCTTGCTACCTTTACTAATCTGAATGTTAAATGTGGGCTGCTCAATATTTGTTGGGGAAAAATGCATGATCAACTATTGATCTGAACCTGTCTTCTCTCCTTCATCATATCCCTGTAATCTAAATTCATCACTATGATATGCTAGCCTATTACAACTGACAATTTTTAAGAGAGAAGAAGACATATGTTCTTCATTGCCTTGATAATGATCAAATGAAAACCGAGTCTGAAAATATGCATCATGAAACAATTTCTGATCACCCTCTCCAACAATGATATCTTTAGAGGATGTATCAAAGTTAAAAGGATATTCATTGGACTCTTGAACAACAGATTCATATCTATTTTCAACCATAGCATTCATACTTTTCTGATCATCTCTTAGTTGATAAATAGGATTTGATGAAATTTCATTAGACAACAAATCTTTAAAATCCTCTTCATCATCACTATATTTATCAAATACTGGAAAATCAGAATAAAATCCTGAAGGTTTCTGCATTGAAAAATCAGCAATCTGATCTTGAAATAGACTTCAAAAAATATCACTGTCTTCTTCATCATCAGCAGCCTTTACATCGAAATCTAAATCATTCTTGAACACCAAACATTCTTTAGGAAGGTTAAACATGACAACCACCTCTTTTTCATGAAACGAAACAGAGTCTACAAGATATTCAAGACTGTGTGGATGTTGTAGATTTGTGTAAGCAAGGGTTGCAACATGACTGTTCAGGAGCAGATCTATCTCTTCTTCTGTTAAAGGAGGAGGTGGTCTATGCAATTTCTGGATCAAGCAACTATTGTTTTCTTTATCTTCTGCAGGTTGACCATGATGTTGAATATATTCTTCTTGAATGTGATCACAAGAGCTATCATATCCTACTTTGTTATCATCCAACTCTTCTTCATATTGATTATCTTCATCGACTTGAAAAATTTATGATATTCCTTCCTCCTCTTCAAGAAGATGTGTTTGATCTATTTGTCTTATGAATTCTATACTACAACAATCCTCAGAAAGGATTTCAGCTGAATATATCCTCTTACAATATTGATGAAAAAGTGTGTGAAAATATTTCAATGAAGGAATATTGGAATGGGGTAAAGATTTATACCAGAGCCTAGCATCTCTTTCCAATGAAAACATAAACAACTTCATGAGGACATCTTCATAATGTACATTTAATTCATCCATGAGCTTGTGGAATTCAAACAAGTGTTGAGCAGGATTGTCATCCGCGTATTCACCAAATTTAGGAAGGATATCTTCCCAAACTTTAATGTCTGGAAGAGTGTTTGGAAAACCATAAACATTTGTAAAATCCAGAGGAGCAAACCTTGCAACAATCCAAGCAGCGAACGAATTTGACATTTTGAGACCAGTGGAGTCGCCAACGAAATCATGTAGAGTCTACAAACCAAGGAGTCACCAAGTGAGTGATCACAGCCAATTGAATGCATATCCCTTGTTCACCATCAAGAGATAGATCTGAACTTTTTTGTATCCCAGGGAAGATAACTTTGTCCTCTATCCCCGACAACGGTGCCAAAAACTGTTGTCACAAGAGTTGGTTCTAGGCTGTAACAGACCCAAGCCTTAGCACATTTTTAATGAAAAAATAAGTTATCATTCAGAACTTGATTTGGGTTGTGTGCAAGTAAATTCTACAATAACCACGCACCACTTTTGATTAGAAGTTGCCCCTTCCAACCCGAGAGGGATCTCTCGAATATATGTCACGATAGGATGTTCAATAAGCTTAACAGTGGGAAGATCTATGGGTAACAGAAAGTTTTGAGGTTTTTAGGGTTGATGGGTTGGACCGGAAAGTAGTCCATTGGGCATGGAGTCAAATGATCAAGCAAGTAATAAGAGTGTTTCGGCAATAGAAATCCATGGAGCAGAGGCGAGATAGAAGCTGATTATGGAGGGAAGGATTTATAAAAAAGTATGGCAGCAGAATAAAGAAAAAACATATCAAAATGCAAGGAGCACTTAGCAATGAGTGAATTCCAAGCATAAATCAGTGGAAAGAGATGGTTCGGACAAAGCATCTAACAAAGGATGAATTATGAACCTTGATCTCTACAAGAAACAACCTATAACCAATCTGCAACAGAGCATCTAATAGAGGATGAATTCTATTACAAAACAGTTACAAATCGAGAAAACAATATATATGGAGTGATATTGAAACCAAGAAAATGGACAAACTTTGCAAGCAACATCACAAGAATCTCTGATATGGATAAAACATGCTTCTGCAATCTTTTATTAAACTGAAAATGAAATCTACATCCCAGGAGTACTACTCTTGTCCCCCCTCCCCCTTTTACAAATATGTATCATATATGTATTGAGGTCGAAATCCTCTCTAATCTAAAAGATAACAACAGTTACAACCAATTCTTGAAACTTTCTGCCATAGAAAATGGGCCAAACTGCTGAAAACTAGGGCTGCGGTTATGGAGCTGTATATCTCAAATCGCGACAGCTATGTATAACCTGAAGGAAAAAAAAAATTCATCTGTTTATTCTGAGAGAAAACCTCTCTCAGTTCCCTGAAACCCCTTTTCATTTCCCCCAAATCTGCATTTAACAAACATGTGTCAAAACAGGAAAATATGAAATCCGAAAATTAGGGATCAGAGATGGATTCGATTCTCCCAATATGTGACACCTGTAGGAAAACTGAGATAGACTAATGATCTCTGATGTGTTAAGCACAAAATCCTCCAACCGTTTCTCAAAATGATACTCCAGTCGCTCAAAATCCTCATTTGAAAATGATGACCCTGCACAGTAAAAAATGCTACATTTCTGAAAACAAACCTCATATTTCGGGAGACTTTTGACTGCCTTACCAAGCTCAAAATGAAATTTTTAAGACGCCACTGGACAACTTAGTATTTTTATATGTCTATCGACTATTCGAACGCGAAAAACAGCCTCTCCACGGCTGAGAAAATTGTGTTTTTCTAAAGCGGTTTTGCATATGACTGGAGTCTCGATTTTGGGTTTTTGGGATTTGGGGAAACGATGCAGTGGTTATTAAAATCTCCACATCGGCCAAATCCCCGAAATAGATTTCGTCTTTTACATTGCACACTTTCGGGCCTTCGGGTTTCGGATATCATGTCCTCTAGAGTTATGACATGCAAGGAATCTCGAATCGCGAAATCGTGATGGGATTAATTAGACGATAATCATTTTCTTTAATTAATCATGATTAGCAATTAATATTTAATCTTTCATGGATTTAAGTGTCGGGACTTCGATAATACTTGAAGCGAGAAATCCCGAATCGTGAAATTGCGATGAGATTTATTAACGTTAATCTTTCTTAATATTTATTTGACCTGGAATATCCTTTAATACTTTAGTGAATTTGGGGATAGGGGCTGTAGTCATTAAAATATCTACATCGGTCAAATCCCCGACAGCAAAAAACCTGGACTCATGAGATTTTTCTCCATGTGGATTAATGCTCAGGTGTATGCATTCGTTCCACTACCAATGCTTCCATTCATTCTCCTTATGACTCAACTCTCGAACATATGGTACATTTCTTTGATTCTCACGTGAACCCCGTGTTTGGATTTTTCATGAGTTTGGCTTGTGACTGTTACATTGTTGTGGCATTTGGGGCTGATTTCGACGTTATTTGATTGAAGATGACAGGTAGAGAACATTCAGTGATGTGTGTGACAAACAAATGGTCATTTTCTCACATCTACACTTCCGATAGTTAAACACTATAAAAAAAATTCTCCTAAGTGACCGAAAGCCAAAATTTCAATATTTGTTACAACATATGCAATGGAGGGGGTCACAATCTGGCACCATAAAATTGGCCCACCTACATACCATGTGTCACAATCTGATAGGTCCAACTCATATGCCAGTCACCTACCACATCAACCTTTTCCATGTCATCACTTTCCATGTGTTAGTACATCCACCTACCACGTGTCCAGTACTGCCTTACCATGTCAGCAGTACAGCCCTACCACATCAGTAGTACAACCCTGCCACGTCAACATTGTACAGACTGTACAGTTAGAAAAATTTTGTATGTTTGGAAAATCAGACAGAACATGATATCTCTCTCATACGACTTATGTTTGAACTCATTCAAGTTGCATTGGGATCGTGTGGACGAGGTCTACACATGAGTCTGTTTTGAAGAAATTCCGAGCACTTTGCGTTTTGAGCATACCTTGATCCTCTGGATCACTCCTCCCCATTGGGAAGCCTTTGGACCTCCAAAATACTACTTTCAGTCTATTTGAAGATGAGGGTATAGTTCCCTCACCTTTCCAACCTCAATCCATTTGGCCTTGCTTAAGACCAACTCGAAGGTATTCCACATTCCCTCGTTTTGAATTTCTCATCCTCCTGTCAAGGATTGTATCTTCATGCAGTTCTGAAAGATATTCTGGCGAGAAATCATCTATGGAAGGAATCTGAACATGCTCTCCTTGATCCTCAATCAAAGGAGGCTCATACAATCTCAAATTCTCAACATTGACAACTGCATACATTTGCATATAAGGAGGCAAATCCAAACGTAAGGCATTGTTACCAATCTTTTCAAGAATCTTGAAAGGTCCATATCTAACTGGTTTTAGTTTTTTAAACTATCCTTTAAGCCTATGTTTTCTAATGTAAAGCCAAAATTCATCTACAACTTGGAAACTGTGATCAACACGATGCTTGTCATGTCTTGTCTTGTACTTGGCTTGGCTCTTTTCCAACTGTTCTTGTACCATTTGATGCACCAGCTGAATTTGTTCAATTAAATTCTTTTCTCTTTCAATATCATATTGACCATCAATAACAATAACTTTCCCAAAGATAAAATCTAAAGGAGATTTTGGCAAATAACCAAAACATGCCTCAAATGGAGATGTTTGAGTTGAAGAGTTCTTAGCCCGGTTGTAAGCATGTTGAATGTAGTGTAGGTGCTCATCCCAAAGCTTAGGATGCTTGTTACAATAACCACGAAGAAGATGCATTGTTGTTCTATTAACCACTTTTGTTTGACCATCAGTTGTGGATGAAAAGTTGTGCTCTTTTTCATCTTGGTGTCCATGAGTGCCCATAAACTTGACCAAAAGTTCCCAATAAATCGAGAATATCGATCAGAAATAATGGATTTAGGAAATCCAACATGTACCCAAACATGCTGAAAGAACATTTGTGTCGTTTTCTCAGTTGTAACCTGCTTCTTACAAGGCATCAAAATACACATTTTGCTGAAACAGTCAACTACAACATAAATATAATCAATATTCTTTTTAGACATAGGGAGACCTCCTACAAAGTCCATGGAAATTATTTCCCATGGATGAAAAGGAACAAGAAGTGGAGTATACAAACCCAACTTTCTATTGCTAGGCTTTCTTGTAGCACATAAAGAACATCCTCTTACATATCTTGAAACACTTTCATTCATTTTAGGCCAATAGCAATACCTTTGCAAATTATCCACTATCTTGCCTACACCAAAGTGGCCAGCAATAAGAGAAGAATGAGCTTCCCTTATGATGTTGACTCTTTCACCCTATGGAATACATAGCTTGCCAAGATGATACAAAATCTTATCATGCACATGGTAATCTAATTCCTCTACTTGGTCAGAATGACACAAAGTTGCATAAACCTCTTTAAAATCAGCATCTAAAGCAAATTGTTCAACATAGCTCTCATGCTTAAGAATAATTGAATCACTAACAATATGCCTATAAATCATATCAACAACTTTGTTATAAATGTATTTCTTATACCTTATAACCAAGTGGAATTGTTGTAGGAAACCCATCCATCTGAAGTTCCTTGCTTGTTCTAGCTTTGTTTGTGATTGTAAGTATTGCAATGGTTGATGATCTGTGTGAATGATCGTTTATTTTCCCAAAAAATAATGTTTCCATTTTTTCACACTTTGCACCAATGCATACAACTCCTTATCATAAGTAGGATAGTTAATCACAACACCATTAAACGTTTCAAAATGAAAACAAATGGGTTTACCATGTTGTAACAAGATTGTTCCCATTGCATAATTGCTTGCATCTGTTTGGATCTCAAATGGTTGTCTCAAATTAAGAAGTGCAAGAACTGGAGTTGAACTAATATTCTCCTTCAATGCATCAAAAGTTTTTTGTTGCTTGACTCCCCATTGGAAAATTTGTTTGATGCTTGTCACTGCATGTAATGGAGCTACAATTGAAGAGAAGTTAGCAATAAACTTTTTGCAATATTGGGTTGCTCCCAAAAATATTCTTACCTCTTTCACATTGTTGGACTTGGGCCAATCCAAAATGACTTTGACCTTGGAAGGATCAATTTTCAGTTCTCCTCCTCCAACAATATTTCTCAAGTAAACAAGTGAGGTCTTTTAGACATCTTCAAAAAAAAAAAATCTTTCTTAAAACATCCAAAACTTGCTTTACATGCATAACATGCTCTTCACAAGATTTTCTAAATATCAAAATCTCATCCAAGTAGACAATCACACAATCATCAATAAAAGGCCTTAAAACATCATTCATGACTCTCATGAATGTAGCAGGAGAATTACAAAGTCCAAATGGAATTACGATCCACTCAAACAAACCTTGCTTTGTTTTGAAAGTTGTCTTCCAAGTGTCTCCTTCAACAATCCTAATCTGATGATATCCACTTCTCAAATCCAATTTAGTAAAATACTTAGCATACTTCAATTGATCAAGAAAATCATCAATTTTAGGAAGAGGATAACGATTATTTATCATAATCTTGTTCAAGGCCCTGAAATATACACACATGCGCCATGTACCATATTTATTTGGCACTAAAATAATTGGTGATCTGCATGTTGATGTGCTTGGCATGATGACTCCTTTGTCAATCAACTCTTGGATTTGTTTTTTAATTTCAACATTCTCCATGACTGACATTCTGTACATACCAATGTTTGGAAGAGGACAATCTTGTTGCAATTGTATCTCATGTTGGATAGCCCTTTTTGGAAACAATCTTTTTGGTTCTTGATACATGTCATCATATTTTTTAACAACCTCGTATAAATCAGATTTCAACTTTGTATCACAACCTTGGAAAGGTTCTTTTTCAACATTGTCATTGGGTTTGATCATCAAGAGGAGAAAATTCTTACAAGTATTGACTAATCTCTTCATTTTTCCAGCATTTACAAGTGACAAATTCAACTTCTTTGTATGTGCTCTAACAATGTACTCAACTCCATTTTTAAACAAATGATATTTGTTCTCATGACAATGAAAGATGGCTCTCCTATCATATAAGTATGGGGTTCCCAACACAATACCACATATATCCAATGGAATAACATCAAGCTCTACCTCATCTATAAAGTTTGCAGTGATGGAAAATCTAAGTTTACACCTTCTTGTCACATGAAATTTGGCATTGTCGCATATCCATCCTAGAGGGTATTGTCTAGGATGTGGAGTAGTTTCCAATTTTAATTTATCGACAGTGTCTTCAAATATGAGGTTTGCTTGAGATCAAGTATCAAAAATAGTATCTATCTTGGTATGCTTTGAAATAACCCTTATGTGGAAAATCTCTATTCTTTCCTTTTCATGTTGAGTTTCATTGAGGCTACTACTACTTGAAGAAATAGTACTTGCAATAGAATCCTTACCTTGAAAACTGTTGGGCCCCAACAACCCCCCCTAAATTTTTACAAAATTTAAAGGGCCCCCATTAGAATCTTGATAATTATAATGAGCTACAGAATCAACCTTTTCAAATAGTTTCATACATTGGCTTGCTTTGCGACAAACTTAAGACATTCACTATAGTATGAGACATTCATTACAAGAGTATACTTCAAAATTTAGAAACGAGCATAGAAATCTCAATTTAAACAAAAACGTTAATTTTTATCAACTGCTTACTTTCGTTTAAATTATGATTATCTGTTATTTCTTTTTCTCATTACCAAGTTTGACTATTTTGAATAATGGGTTCAATACTTCATTAAATAATATCTTGGTTGATTTCTCATTTTCAAAAAATCATTTGGTGATATTAATTAATTAAACTCTTTCTTTCATTTTGCCTCTCATTTCAAAATAAAAATAATAATAATAATAAATAATTATCTATGATTTGTTTGATTTTGTAAAAAACCAAAATTAATATTTTTCTTTTCTTCATTAACTTAAGCTTCTAGAATTTTAAGATCATATTTGAAAGGAAATTATAAACAATGTTTGTTTAGAACTTATAGTTCGTTTAAATTCATTTTTTATTTTATTGTTCTAGATTTTGTTTTATTCACAATTTTTAGGTTATTAATTTAGGTTTCTTTTTGTTTCACAGGTTTCTATTATCAAATATTTCATACGGATCTGATCATGGATTGATTTTATTATCCAAATACGTTCAAGATGGTTGATCCAAAAATAATATTGGATTGCTACAAATAATTTTATGAGCAACAACAAATAAAATTTGGAAATGCATCAAGATCAGACAAACGATTTTACAGGACTAATTGTAGCCAAACCGTGAGGAATTTGAAGAAACGGTTGAAAACCCAGAACCCAAATGGATCCATTTACCTTTCGCGAAGAGATTTTCCCAAAAACAGTGCATGATTTGAGAGATATTGATGTCTCTTTATGAGAAAAAATTTAGGTGGCTTCAATTAATAGTGACGCCCAGATTGTTCATTCATTGTATAAATATATGAGAAAGATCAGAGCCCCGAGATCCAAGAAATTGGGATGAGGCTTTTAATCCTTTCTCTTTTGTATATTATTTATTTTGTAAATTTTTCTTCTTTTCAAATGGAGTAATGGATGGTTGGAATCTTTGGGAGAATGGACGACTATTTTCAAAGAAGAATATGGAATTCCAGGTTTCTTAATGACTTTTGTCCTGTGAGTAAAATGGTTTTATTTTCATTATAATATCTTCATATTCTTTGAGTAATTGATTATGCATTGATTTAACTTAGCTTTAGTATATTTTATCAATACATGGTTAATTGTTATCATTTGTGTATTAATTTTTTCAATCTTTAAGAGTCTATTATCTTAAAAATTCTTCCAGGACAACAATATGGGCATGTGATTTTGAGAAAGAATATGTGAAAACAATTCATCTTTGGCTTTATACCTATGTGATGCTTATTCCATTTCGTTATTTCATTACTCTTGTATTACGAGAATGTTATTATGGTTGATTTTAGCTTACCTTGTCATCATATGGTGTTTTCATACTGTTAAATGTTATATGGTGTCCATAATTTGTTATTCCATTTTTTATGTGTGGTCAATCGATCATTTGATTATTGTGAAATTTATTTATAATGTTAAATGATGGATAATATCAATACTCAAAATTGAGTTTTCTTTCATTCTTAAATATTGATTATCTTAAGATCACATGATTTTTTATTAGTTGTTTTCCTATTGTTATTAATTTACTCCAATATCAAATACTTCTTTGAATGTATTCTGGAAGTGCTAGTATTGTTCTATTATAGGTTTCCCTTAACAACAGTACAAGCAGGATCTCATACAACACAGAAAGATAATACCAGTTTCGTTGATCAACTACATGTTATTCTGTGTGTTATTTAGTTAAGTTGTTTATGAATGAAACGATGATTACATTAATTAGCTTTGACTGTTTTTGTGTCACTGTTTCAATCATATTCATTTAGTGTTTATTCGTTTAATATCTTAAAAAAAAAAGCCAAAAAGAAGTGTTGTTCATATTTGATTCAGAAACTTGATCAAACAATCATTTTCGCAAGATTTCATGCAAACCTTGTAAATTGTATATAAATTTATCATAATCATTTGTATATTCACATTCTTAGATAAATATTTGTAATTATTGTGTCGATTGTTAGAATCTTTTCTTTAGTTAGTTTATTTCATTTTTCTATCTTTAGGACCCTAGTTGGATAACAGAGCCATTAAACCTGTCAGAATAGGTTACACCAAACGGCTTGGGTTATTTATAAAACCCCAGACCGGATCTATTTTTCCAGTTGACGGCATGTCATTTTCACCCATCAAAAAATGGCGCTAGAAGGAGGGCTGAGTAAATTTAATGATTAAATTTTTCACCCCTTAGCCTTTCATAATTCCAGATTTATAAATCTTTCTTTTTTGTCATCTTGAAATGCACTAGAAGGCAGTTCAGACAGACAAGTTGGCCTTGCAGGAGTCTTTGTTTTGAATGTATTTGATTCCACATGGCTCCCCAAATCACTGTGTTGGAACATGCTTTCCACTTCTCATTACCTGATATTCCCAACGAGACAATCTCTCGCATTTTCAAACTCGCCTTTGATGGTGGGAGGGATGTATCTGCAAAAGACCATATTAACAAGTTTTGGTGTAAATGCATAAAACATGATATTTATGATTTAAAGGTTTTATGCAGATTGTTTTATTTTACTTTTAGGGGTCGAATTAAACATTGGTTTGAGTCTTTTTCCGCATATCACATTATTGATTGGTTTCAATTTGTAGATGAATTTTTAGATGATTTTGAAAACTATGATTACAATCAATTATGTGAAGAATTTCAGACTGTACTAATCAATGAAAATTCATCTCCAGAAGGCTTTTCAACAAGAATCCATCATGTTCTCTGTAAATTTAATCTTGATAACATGTCATTTGTACTAAATATCTTGTATGATGCTTGCATTCCTTTCATTGAGTCATATTCAATCACAAATGATGAATTAGTTACAAATCCTATCACTTAATTGCGAGAAGAATTTTGTTTACAGGATGAGAGGAATCCATCCGAAAATTTTCAACAAGCAAGGGAGGTAGAATTTATTGAAAATGTTCTTAGTGACAATCAAACTAGTTTTTCCTCTGAATCATTGCATATTCAGTCGTCAACCATCGTGAAAGAAGATTTGATGTTGGGTGAAGGTCAATGTCCATATTCTTCTAACTCTTTCTCTAATCAGTACTTAAATTCAGTTATTCAAGAACACTTAGGTGATGAAAATGATCTTAAGTATTCTAACATTATTATGAAACTGATTAGAGATGTAAATCTGTGATTTGAAGAAGAAAACTTAAACCTTCATCCACAAATCATACCTTCTCCACAGGAAAGATTAGATGTTTGTCATGAAAGTTTTGAATTGTCTATCATACAGGAGACAAATTTAGATGATCATATTATGTTGAAGAATTTATCACCAATACAGAGTGAAAGTTTTATGGAAAGTGAAGAAGAATGTCTTGAGAATACCATTATTAAATATCATAGCTCAAGAGATTCTTTTCATGTGTTCATTTCTGATTCCTTTTACTCTTTATATCCCGATCTCTTCTTAGATTCTGGTGGACTTGATACTTTACCCACAGTATCTTACTCTTTGCCATCACAAACAAATCTTTTCGATATGCCAAAATTTGGTGAAATTAATTCCAAACATAACATTTATGAAGTTGGATTTGATTCTCTTTCACTTTCGTCACTCGAATGGAAAAATGACATGTTGCAAGATGATTTTACATGATTTATTTTTGAAAAATACAATGCACTCATCCTTATGGAGATCGAATATTCTACATTGCATATTTGTTCTTTGATTTGTTCGAATTTTAATGTTTATGCTTCACATTTTGAAACGATCAATCTCATCAAAGGAATCGTTCAAACCAATAATCTAACTGATGTCATGAATCCTCTTATGATGTGTTCCCCATTGATATATCCATTTCATCAAAGTCATAGTTTTCATCCTAATTTTTATGACAAGATCTTATAATGGCTTGAAGATTCGTATCTAAAAAATATTCATAATAAAGATAAAGTTGTGCTTGCTTTGTTTCTACCTAAATATCTAGGAAGAAAGCATTACATGATTTTTTTAGATCCTCCATGTGAAGAAATTGATGAACACTTGGAGAATTGTCAAGAGGATGGGGCATTTCGGCATTGGCTGATGGTTATGTCAGGTCCCAATAATATTGACAAGTTTTTCAAAGTTACTTACACTCTTACATGCCATTATGACTCATAACACGACCAGATTGAAGAATGGTTGGAGGATTCATACATCAAGAAGTTTCAAAAGCATGGTAAGGTCATGTTTGTTTTGTTTTTAAAAGAATATATAGGAGGTAAGCATGGCATATTTCTTTTGTATATGCAAATACTTCATTCTTTTATTCTGATTTTCAAATTTCTATGCCTTGCAGGATTGAAGATGCTCTTGTGGATGCACTAGAAATATGATTTTACTTAGCATTTTGATCTATTTAGTAGTTTAGAGTAGGTTTAGGAGTAGGTTTCATTTAGTTTTCTTTCTCAATATTTCTTTGTGTAATAATGCAATTATGAACACAAGAGGGTGCACCAAGAGAACCACAATATGAATGTTGTCAGAGAAGTCCACTTTAAATCTTTTTCTCTCTGCTTTTCGTTGAATATTTCTTTTCGAAAACGCAGATCATCATGAAAATTTTAAATGAAAATTAAAGAGATAAGTAAATTTGAACTATCAATTCAACCCTGGCCCAAGGTGCCACGAGTAGGACTGCACTCATCTTAATAAGGATTTTTCTATTTTCTTTTAGTCTCTTTTATTTTGAATAATAATGCTTGGTCAAAGTAGCATCTCATGCATCACTATATTAACAAAAGAACTTGCTCGCACATGATATTTTATATGATTTAGTTCTTCCTTTATTTTACAGTGAGATGCTAGTGGATCCAAAAACTCAAGTTTATCTTTGGCCAAAATCGTTTCCTGAAAAGTTTTCTTTTGTTGTTTTGATTTTGCGTACTTCTTATTTTGAATCCCATTAATAAAATTTGAGCTGGTTTGTTGTGTGTTTCTTGTTTTCTTTGATTGCTTCGAATGAGTTTTCTTCTTATCTTTCTTTTTGAATCAATATATTTCTGATCAAAAAGCTATTGTCGAAGGAAGCGTTTATTTTAAGACTTGTTTTTTTCAAGCAAATTGAAATATTTCAAAGAGGTCCTGATATTAAGATATAGCTCAGATAATTGATTTTTAAGTCAATTGTCACTTTCATTTTGTCCTCAAATTGTCTTTGCCAGAGTATTACACCAGAGATATGGTTTAAATCTTTGAGAATTACGACGATCTTTAAACTTTTTACGCCGTCCATATTTTTAAGGAATCACTTTTAAGTGCTTCCCCGTTCTTTAAATGATTTCTTAAAGGAAATATAAAATCTCTAAACCATGATAAAACTTTCAGTTTTGAAAGCAAATAAATAACTTGATCAACTATTCACCTGTATTGCAATTAACCTCCAGTATCACCCCACTCTCTTTGTCATCAATAAATCTATAATTGTATTACTATTTAAAAGTGGCATAAGAGAGTTGGAAGCACTTAAGTGTGGGAAGTGTGTGTAAACCCGTCGGGGTACTGAACAGGCTCGCTGGCAACGGGTAAATGCACACATGATACCAAGACAACTTCGTCGAGGTACTAAACAGGCCTGCTGGCAGTGAAGCAATGTTGGGTCGAGAGGTAGCAAGTATATGTTTTTAAATTAACTTTTATGGAAGTATACATCATGTGGATACAACTATTGGATGGGATTAAAGCATTTGAGTGGGTTAAATGACATCCCCGTCGAGGCTATGGATGTTTGCTGGCAGTAGTGGCTCTGTCAATGGTATTGAAGTTCTTTTATAAACATTGTGACTCTTTGATTAAGACATTATTTCAGGTTATAATCCACTGCAAATAAAATTCTATTGTCTGGTTATAACATTGAGCTTATCCTAATACCATATGGTCTTAGAGTGAATTTATTTCAGGGAGCTTAAATCCTTTGATCAGTCTTATTCTTTTCTTCCTGAGATGAAATCTTACTAGATCAGAGATAACTGCTTCACCCAATAAGTCGCCTTTTGTTGGGCGCCAACAACTCCCCCTAAATTTTTACAAAATTTAAAGGGCCCCCATTAGAATCTTGATAATTACAATGAGCTATAAAATCAACATTTTCAAATAGTTCCATACCTTGGCTTGCTTTGAGACAAACTTAAGACATTCACTATAGTATAAGACATTCATTACAAAAGTATACTTCAAAATTTAGAAACGAGCATAGAAATCTTAATTTAAACAAAAACGTTATTTTTTATCAATTGTTTACTTTCGTTTAAATTATGATTATGTGTTATTTTTTTTGCTCATTAGCAAGTTTGACTATTTTGAATAATGGGTTCAATACTTCATCAAATAATATCTTGGTTGATTTCTCATTTTCATAAAATCATTTGGTGATATTAATTAATTAAATTCTTTTTTTCATTTTGCATCTCATTTTAAAATAATAATAATAATAATAATAAAGAATTATCTATGATTTGTTTGATTTTGTAAAAAACCAAAATTAATATTTTTCTCTTCTCCATTAACTTAAGATTCTATAATTTTAAGATCATATTTGAAAGGAAATTATAAACAATGTTTTTTTAGAACTTATAGTTAGTTTAAATTCATTTTTTATTTTATTGTTCTAGATTTTGTTTTATTCACAATTTTTAGGTTATTAATTTAGGTTTCTTTTTGTTTCACAGGTTTCTATTATCAAATGTTTGATATGGATCTGATCATGGCTTGATTTTATTATACAAATACGTTCAAGATGATTGATCCAAAAATAATATTGGATTGCTACAAATAATTTTATGAGCAACAACAGATAAAATTTCTAAAGGCATCAAGATCGATAGACGATTTTGCAGGACTGATTGCAGCCAAGCCGTGAGGAATTTGAAGAAACAGTTGAAAACCCAGAACCCAAACAGACCCATTTACCTTATGCGTAGAAATTTTTCCAAAACAAATGCACGATTTGAAATATATTGATGTCTCTTTACGAGGAAAATTTCAGGTGGCAAAAATTAATAGTGACACCCAGACTGTTCATTCATCGTATAAATATATGAGAAAGATCAGAGCCATGAGATCCAATAAATTGAGAGGAGGATTTTAATCCTTTCTCTTTTGTATATTATTTATTTTGTAAACTTTTCTTCTTTTCAAATGGAGTAATGGATGGTTGGAATCTTTGGGAGAATGGACAAGTATTTTCAAAGAAGAATGTGGAATTCCAGGTTGCTTAATGGCTTTTGTCCTGTGAGTAAAATGGTTTTATTTTCATTATAATATCCTCATATTCTTTGAATAATTGATTATGCACTGATTTAAATTAGCTTTAGTCTATTTTATCAATACATGGTTAATTGTTATCATTTATGTATTAATTTTTTCAATCTTTAAGAGTCTATTATCTTAAAAATTCTTCCAGGACTATAATATGGGCATGTGATTTTGAGAAAGAATATAGGAACGCAATTCATCTTTGGCTTTAGACCTATGTGATTTTTATTCCATTTCGTTCTTTCATTATTGTTGTATTATGAGAATGTTATTATGGTTGATTTTAGTTTTAGCTTGTCATCATATGGTGTTTTCATACTGTTAAATGTTAATGTAATTTCTTATTCCATTTTTTATGTGTGATCAATCGATCATTTGATTATTGTGGAATTTATTTCTAATGTTAAATGATGGATAATATCAATACTCAGAATTGAGTTTTCTTTCGTTCTTAAATATTGATTATATTAAGATCACATGATTTTTAATTAGTTGTCTTCCTTTTGTTATTAATTTACTCCAATATCAAATACTTCTTTGAATGTATTCTGGAAGTGCTAGTATTTTTCTCTTATAGGTTTCCCTTAACAACAGTACAGACAGGAGATCATACAACACAGAAAGATAATACGAGTTTCGTTGATCAGCTATAGGTTATTCTGTGTGTTATTTAGTTAAGTTGTTTATGAATGAAACGATGATTACATTAATTAGCTTTGATTGTTTTTGTGTCACTGTTTCAATCGTATTCATTTAGTATTTATTCGTTTAATGTCTTTAAAAAAAAAAAGCCAAAAAGAAGTGTTGTTCATATTTGATTCAGAAACTTGATCAAACAATCATTTTCGCAAGATTTCATGCAAACCTTGTAAACTGTATATAAACTATTCATAATCATTTGTATATTCACATTCTTAGATAAATATTTGTAATTATTGTGTCGATTGTTAGAATCTTTTCTTTAGTTAGTTTATTTCATTTTTCTATCTTTAGGACCCTAGTTGGCTAACAGATCCATTAAACCCGTTAAAATAGGTTAAACCAAACGACTTGGGTTATTTAGACAACCCCGGACCAGATCTATTCTTCTAGTTGATGACATGTAATTTTCTCCCATCAACAAAAACCCATGGATGTAATGTTTGTTTCATCACCCGAATCAGAACCTAAATCATGTTGTGTAGTTGCAGTAGTCTTTGGTTTCCCCTTACGGATGAACTTTTTGGGTCTCTTTTCAGGATGAAGTTTCCAACAATGGTCTTCATCATGGCCATATTTTAAACAATGTTTACATGTGAGTGTCTCTCCTTCTTTCTTGACTAAATCATTCTTTCTTCCATTTCCCTTGAACTTGTTCTTTCCTTTATCTCCATGAACAAAAGGTTTCTTGCTACCCTCTTGAGCTTCATTCCTCCCTCTTGAGAGTCATGTACACAAACTTCATCTAGACTTGTAGGGTTAAACATAAGTATTGTGTGCCTCAAGTAGCTATTCAATCCTCCAATATGTTTGAGTAAAGTTTTTTGAGAAGATAAATCTATACCCAAAATCAAAGCTCTTCTTCTAAATTCTTGAGTGTAGCTTTGAACACTTTTCCCTTTAGCTTGTCTAAAGTTTTTTCAATCCATAATAGCTTTCTGCATGTATGCTAATGGATAAAATTGTCTTTTAAGTGCAACAATAAAATCATTCCAAGAGGATAAAACTTTACCATGTTTCTTCTCGTCCTCTTGAGTTTTGGCTTTCCACCAAATGAGTGATGCACTTTCCAATATAAGTGAAGCAAGATGAATCTCACTTGCATCATCTTTGATCCTTTGTATCCTACAATACACTTCAATCTAACGAATCCAGTTATTCAATTTCTCATCATTTACCTCTCCATTGTACACAGGCAATTCAAACTTAATATCAAGCTTAAGCAAAGGAGTTTGTAGAGGAATTTTACCATGTTCTTTTGGAGAATTTGGAGGTGGTTGTGAAATGGAAGAAGAGGTGGAAGATGGAGGTGAAGGAGGTGGAGTGTCACCATTCCCTCCATTTCTCTTTGGAGTTTTATCACCACTATCTTCATTACCCTTTAGAGGGTTTGAGCTTTCACCTTGCAACCTTGCATTTCTTTCTTCAAATAAAACTTTCACCATCTTTGTCAAATCATAGAAATTGTTTTTGAAATTTGCATCCTCTCAAGTAAGAGTTTTGTGACTCTCCTCATGAACCATACTTGGTGAACATCTCCTTGAAGATTGAGTTGATTGTGTATTTCTCCTTCTTGACAGTTGAGAACTTGGATCTACAAGTTGACCTTCTCCTCTTGTGAGCTTCAACCTTGTAAGCATCAGAAAACAAACACTTGAAAATAATCAAACCTTCAAAAACCTATGCTCTGATACCAACTTGATATGAAAATGAAAGGCTTGAGTCTCTTTAAAAAATGCAAGTGAAATTTATGTGTTCTTGGGTAACAGGATCAAGTTACAAACATATAAAAATTAATGGGTTTTTACTTAATCATGAACATCTTAAACAATCATAAACAATCATCAAAATACACACATTAATACAACAAAATGATAAAGGAGTTCACCCCTCTCTTGGGCTACATCTCATGGTCCAACTTCCAATGGATCATTTTCATTAATACTAAAAGTGTCAAAATCAGTGCTTTACAATGCTCAAAATGAGAAATGGATGGCTTCCATGGCTCCAGAACGTCCAAAACCCCCTGGTTGGGCTCTTCCTGCACCTGGTTTGGCCAAAAACTGAGTTAGAATCACTCCTTGGAAGTTTTCCCAATTCTTTGTTGTCTTTGCTCCTCCAAAACACACCTAGAATGATTGGCCCTAGATTCTGGGCATTTCTCGTGCCTAAACCCAACACTCATGCGCATCCTACACATCCATACATTCTGTCAAATAGTTAGCGCACTAGCACCTTATCCGACGAAGGTGTTGGTTTCATGGGTGCCATATGGCCACGTCCCAGTGCCAACCCTGGATTCATTGGCAAGTTCTTGGATCACGCGCCTGTGGACTATTCATTGGATCCCGATAAGTGGAAAATCATTGTATTTTGAAACCCGTTCACTGGTGTTAGAGAAAAGGTCATATTATAGTGGGTAAGACCAAGGGTTGGGACTAAGCCCTGTCTCGGACGTCACCCGAGCAAACACCACAACAAAGTTAAATATATAATTTAATGTTAAGGGTTAAGAAACATAGTGTGAGAAGGCTGGTATCTCGGTCCTTGCTAAATCTCTTGCCACCTATCCTCGGAGGTCGCTGGTTCGAACCTCGTGAACAACAACCAAACTTTTATGCAATGGAGGGGGTGCCACATTGCACCATAACATTGACCCACCTACATGCCATGTGTCGCAATATGATAGGTCCAACTCATATGCCAGTCACCTTCCACTGCCATGTCAGTAGTACGGCTCTGCCATGTCAGCAGTATGACCCTGCCACGTCAGCACTGTACGGACTGTACAGTCAACAAAATTTTGCATGTTTGGAAAAGCGGACATAATGCGATATATCTCTCATACAACGTCCATTTGAACCCATTCAAGTTGCGTTGGGATCGCGAGGATGCATCCTACGCATGAGTTTGTTTTAAATAAATTCCAATCACTTTGATTTTTTAGCATATTTTGATCCCCTGTATCAAACATGAATGCCAAAACCCTAGACATCCAAAAACCTAACCCTATGAGATGAAGCGCCAGGTGAGAGATTTATCTCTGAGAAGAGATGTGACGGCTACGCTCATTCGCAAGAATATGATTACAATGAGGCTCTAAAGACCTTTTTATGATAAACATTAATTCCAAAACCCTAAACATCCAAAAACCTAACCCTAGGAGATGAAGCGCCAAAATTCATGTGGGACCCGTTGGGGTAAGTTAGTACATTAACTTCCCGGGGTCATAACTTTTGCATACAATCTTCGTTTTAAGCGCGTGATAGCCTGTTGGAAAGGTATTTTCTATAACTACGCATTATGTTGTCAAATTCTGACTTCGTCTATAGCTTGGATGTGGAAATCCAAGAAAACATTGTTTAGAGCCCCAAAATGGCCCTGGAAGTACATAAAGATGTACTAACATGAAAATTTTCAAAATAAGCCAGTTGGGATAGGTGGGTGGCCACCAATATCTAGCTAGATGCTATGTAGGGCTTTAGGAGAGCCCTGTAAGTGAATAACCCACAATTACAAAGAAATTTCCCCATTACAGAGAAATGTGTTGAACTGAAAACTGTCAAGATGAGCCAGTTGGAATTTGCAATAGGTGGGTGGCCACCAATATCCACCTGGATCAATCAACATCAACAATTTTGATGTGTTTATTTTATATAGATAGTCAACTAATTATGGAAAGACAACCAATGAATCTTACTACATATTAAAGGAATGGAATTCTTATCACACCATACATAATTAGTTCTTAAATATGGACACAAATCAACTCTATGTTTTTATTAAATGAATAAGTTTGTATTAGACTGATACAAACAACATGATGTTCAATACCAACACAATTATCAAGTTATTAACCAAGAGTTAAATATTAAAATGAACTCCTAAAGTGAACACTTTTATGATTATTAATTGAAATATAAATAATAACACTCAAGGGATATGAAGCATTTCACATCTCATCCCCTAACCATTCACAAATTTCCAATATTTATGAGAGTTTGTTATTTCCTGGTTAACTTTAGAAAAATCTCATAAATAGAAGATTTATATAGTGTACTAGGTATAGATATGAAACGTTACTCGCCATAATGCATCATGTAGACTGTTGGAACATATACAATTCTGAACTTTTGAGATTTATATTTTTCACCTCATGAAAAATAAAATTTTACCCGAAGAAAGCTGAAACTTAGAAAATGACATTTTTAATTTTAAATCAAATTCATTGTTGGTTAGTTAATAATAAGGGGTGCACAATATCCATCTTTGATGAGTTTTCCCTTTTGATCGAATGATCCTAATACCTCTGGAGTTCTAGAGTCGCCTGAATTTTAAAGAGGTAAATCTCTAACGGTAACTTCGGAGCTTTGCGCTTCGAATGTTACAATAAGTCTAAACAATAAAAACTCTGAAACTCCAAAACCCGAAGGTATCTACTCGCAACTTTTCCTAAACCTTTTAAAGGCACAAGTTGTAAGACACGTGTACCTTTTGAGTCTTTCCTGAGTTGACACATGGCACCCATTTTTGACATTTTCATTGGAGGATTCACATGATTCCAAGTAACAAGTGGCACCTCTCTTTCCTCGACACGTCATCCAAAATGACGTCATCTATATCACATCACTACAGGAGATCATCCTTTGGGACTTTAAAAAAGAATGAATTCATGAATCACCGAAATATCAAAATGTCGAAGTATTGAACGTTAAATAATTAAGTTAATCATGATCAAGAGATAATTAATGACTCCGTAGTTCTGATTTTGGACTTTTCCCCTGTATCGTATTCTAAAATTTCCTAAGTTTGAACTTCCGAAATACTTAAAATTAAGTGTGATTAATTAAGACTTAAGATCAATTACTAGATAATTAATTGCTTAGCAGTTTTAGGTTTTGGGAAGTCCCTCTTAAGGTACATTAAAAGTCCCCAAAGTCCGAACTCCCGAAACACTTGAAGTTAACGTGCCATTTTCAACATGATTAATTAATCTTTTAAAAGAGAGTATCCAGAGATTAATCTTTCCACGGATTCAGGATTTGGTAGTTTCCCACTCTGTCACATCTAAAACTCTCGAATGCGAACCATCGAAATATTGATGGCATTTATGAATAATTAAGGATAATGATTCAAACGAGGATTGCAGATCGCCAGGTAGACATCTCCATTAACATTAATGAATTCTTCGTTAGTAAGGTTATACGAAGATCAATGAATCTTGCTTAAATAAAAACACTTCCATTTTGAATTCATTTTCACCTTTTGCAATTAGCAAGTTTTATCTATTTGAAAAACTTACAGACCTCTCTTGTTACAGGCAGACTAATCTTATTTCCTTAAGGGTTATGGTGCCATGAAAAGTTGCAATAAAACTTGATGGATCATATTTCAAAATCTAGTGGAACGATAAATCAGTTCGAAAGTTGGATAAAGTAAGAAAAGGACCAAATATAGTAGGGAAGGGGCTAAATAGATAGAAAAGGGAGCACAAACTCTCTGGAGCGCTAAGTCCCTGAAGTGGAAGATCTGATGCCATGTGTCCTTTGATATTGAACGACTGCAATTTACTTCGGAACTCTGGGCTTCGGGTATTCCGAGGTGCAAATCTCTGAAGTGCTAAGTCTTCGAAGTATAGGATCTCCTGCCGCATGTCCTCTTTATTTCAACGACGAAGATTTACTTCGAAACTCCGAGCTTCGGGAGTTCTCGCTTCACACATTCGTCTTTCTTCCAAAGTGGTTATCCGTTGAAGTGCAGGATATCCTACCACATGTCCACTTCGATCAATGGTCCAGATAGGCTTCGGGTCTTCGGGAGTTCTTTACTCAACAGTGCTCCCCCCTCCCCGGAGTACAAAATAGCCGAATAGGGGGGTCTTCTGACACGTGTCCCCCGCTAAGATCGATGGACAGGAATTGCATGAATTCTCTCTATATTCTCTTTATATAACCAAGAGATGTGACATCAACTTAACTTTGGGTGCTTATCTCACTTTGCGAAGATCGACAATCATATTTTAATGGATCATGGAGATCAACAGCTGAGAGCGATTGCGGGGGGCGAAGTTGCACTGGGTTTAATTTCGAAGGGCGGCCCCGCAATTTAAACCACAGTTTTCTCTCAGGGATACATGGAATCACTAGGTGCATTGTGGGACAAAAAGTGGGTTACTTCAAACCACCCCCTCGCACCCCTGCAAAATAGAGAAACGTAAAGGGACGTTGGAGCAACACCTATCATCCACATCAGTTACCTCGTTTACCTCACCACCTACATGTGTCCCTATGTCATCCTATTTGTGAGCATTTACTCTTTCTTGTAACTGTTAACCGTCATATAAAGACCCAACGCTGAGCTAACTGTCACATTATTACTCCCCTCATATTTTCAAATGATATTATTTTTCCAATAAATGCATCCGAAGAACAAATATCAATGGAATCAGATGACGAGGACATTAAAAAAATGATTATGGTGGCCTCAATGGACATGTGTGCCCAATTCAAATAACAAAGGAAAATGAGTTTGTCTTCGAGTAGATGAAGAGACAGATGAAAGCGCCATCTCAAACAATATCTACCTCTTGTTGTTTCATTTGAATTACATTTTGTTTTTAGGAGATATTGTATGAAGACCAACGGTTTTTGAATTGTGATAATTTTTGTATAAATAGATAGATTTCAGATCTATTTGAGGTTGCTTCTTGCCGGATGTAATACAGAAACTATTTTTTTTAGTATTAATACAAGTGCAGATAGAGATTCTAATTTCCGTTCATTTGAGTTATGTGTTTCCTATGTATTTTCATTTCTCTGAATTTCTTTGTAATTCCTTGAAAAACGATTGATTGCAATTTAGTATTACAACTACTGTGATCATATTATACCAGCAATTCATTACATAAGTTGTTTTTTATCTGTATTTATTGTGATTAAAACAAGACCTACGTTCTACGTGAATTACTACATTTCATATCGTGTTCAAGGATGCCTTCTCTACTTTTCTTCAGTTGCAAACAAGGTGAGACTCATCTGCAATTGATGATTATCTTTTTTTAATAGTTTTGTAACTTTCCTTCACACCATTTGTTATTATAATTGTGACTCAGACAACGAAATACAACCTTTGTACTGTCCTATTATTAATTTCATTTAAAGATCATTTCTTATAGAACTAAAGGTAGGAAAATCACTCATTTAAAACATTTTCTTTAAACACTACTGATGCCTGATATTACTCTTTGAGCCTTAGGATTAATCTTAGGAACAACATAGACTATATCATACACTAGAATTTTATAGCATACAATTTTTTGTTGATCTCTTTTTTAGGATCATGTTCTCTCATAGTTGTTCTCGCAGCTAGATCCACAAAGATTTGTTACATCATTTGAACAATGTTTGTTAGGATATTTATACACTTAGGAGTTAGTTAAGATCAACTTGGTATAATGTGTCATTAGGTTAAAGTGTGTTTCTTTAGTATGAATTAGTAAGCATTTGTAATCCGACGGTTATGATATGTTCCCGACATATAGTGATTTGATGACTCATATTCTCCTTGATCTAAACAGCTACATTGATCCATGGCTTAGCACTGAATTGGAACATGATCTCTATTTAAAGATCAATGAGGTCCATTTTCCAATGATTGATTGTGGGAAACTCTTTGTAATGTATTTTCTTTTTCATTAATAAATTGTCTCAAGTGATCACATTGGTTGGGGTCGTGGATGTTTCCCCACAAGGTTTTTACCACGTAAAAACATCGATCTGTTTATCTTTGATCTGGTTATGTGAGTGGTCACTAAAGGTTTTTATCCTCTATTGGAATATATGTGTTGTCGAACATGGTATCAGAGCGCATTTGAAGATTTTCTCCCATTGTAGATCGAGATATTGAAGTTGTGTTGCCACATATATCGTTTCTACTATTTTCGTACATTTATGGGCTAAGAGGACTATTTCATTGTGTCTAGAGTACTCATTTCAATTAGGAACACCTTTAGTTTCACTCTAAAAGGTTTTCATTTTTCCAAGATACAACCATTTCAGTTAGATCTGGAGGTATAAACCATGAATACGCCCTTTTTAAATTTTTGTTACAGACATAATATTTTGGTTTTACGTTTTTGTTTCCAAGTTGTTTCTCTTTCTGGTCTGCATATGCTCTTTTCCCTGTGCTTTGTGCAATCTCAGCAAATCAGAAACATTACAGAAAGTGTTTTCCTATCTGTGTATTCTCTTTTCCATGTGCTTTGTGCGATCTCGGTAAATCATAAACAGAGGGAAAACTTGCATTTTGCGGGTAAGCTAACTAAGATCTAACCCTTGTTGTTGTCGAGAAATGAATTTTTTGTCTGTGCGAATGCATGAATTTTTTTTTTATTGAGCATGCACTACAACACCCACAATCCTCCTTCTTAAGATTATAATGTATTTTGCACTAGCTCACTTCGTTAAAACATGATTTTCTTAGTAAGAGGTCTTGAATTCAAGTCTCTTTTTTGTTACATTTTTTTGAAAAAGTTCATGCATTCATTGTAAAGTGCATTTCATTTAATTATAAAAATAAATCACTATTAAATAACTATAACATTTTATTTTAAGTTATTTGCTTTGCATGCAACTTTCGTTTATAAACTAACTTCATTATAAAAGTGATTCTCACTTGTTCTATAAAAGTGGGTCACTTCATAAGAAACTTATTTATAAAAGTGATCTTTTAGCCACAATTAGATAAGGAGGATCAACACCACATGGACCAACTTCTACTCTCCATGTGGCTCTTTGGTTACCATTTATGCTTTTTTGCAAAAGGGCATAACTTTCACATTCGAAGGCCGTTTTCAGTGCCATTTTTTTAAACAACCTATTTTTTCGAGATCTTTCCATCCAGACCATCAATTTCAGCTTATAAATCCATATTCTATGCATATTTTAATATGGATTCTCTTAGTGATATTTTGTTTACTAATACCAACTACTTCTCATGGAAATCCCATATGGAGGATGTACTAAGAAGTAAAGGATTGTACCGGATTAACTTGGAAATAAAACAATCCCCCTATGATGATGAAAACAAAGTCAAATGGGATAATAAGAATTACAAAGCATGTGAATTAATCAGAATGTACATCTCTCTTGATTTAAGTTTTCACTTTCAAAGAATTGATGGCCCAATTAAAGCTTGTGAAAAGATTTAAGTTGTGTTTGGTAAACACATTATTATTCGTGCCCACCAATTGGAAAATCAGTTAATGAATTCAAGTCCAAACAATTTTCCTTGCATTGAATATTACTTATCTAAGTTCAAAACATTTATACTTTTAAGTATAGACTGCAAACTATATCTATAGGAAGATTGGTGCATATATGTTATTCTTGCTAAGCTTGGTAGTTCATGTTATGTTTTTGTATCTACCTTTTATGCCACTAGAGAAGCTCTAGGGAGTTCTTATAAAGAACCCTCTCTTGAGTCATTTTATGATTCTATGATTTGAGAACAATATAAGCTTGTGCAACTTGGATTAATAATAGCATTGCAGGTACATCCAACAAATACTTAATGTCCCAAAGGAAAGATAAATAAAAAAATACCAAGAAGCAACATCCTCACCACAATAACAAGAAAAACAAGAATCTCGAACCCTCACTTTCGTCTTTTTCTTCTAATGGTGACGAAGGAGCAAAATCCAAAAGTAAGAAGACTAACATATAATGCAACTTTTATGGGAAAGATGGTCATGTGGATTAAAAACATGGAAGCCTTAGAAGAAACAATGAAGATGCACAACATCAGTATTGATTCTTCTTCTTCTTCTTTTGGACATGCACTTTTTGCTTCTGGTTTCTCCTTTAATGCAAATTCTACTACTTCTTCTAATGAGTGGCTTATTGATTCTGGAGTATTGTGTCATATGGATAAGGATAAATCCATATTTTCTTCTCTTAATGAATGTAAAACCAAGAAAATATTTGTTGGTGATGATAGATCTCTTGGTGTTGTAGGGTTTGGAACGATTTAGGAAGATAATGGTCATTTCAATGATGTATTATGTGTTCCAAGTCTTTCCTGCAACTTTCTATCAATGTATCAGATCACTCATTCAGGTGAAGGTAAAACTGTAGAGTTTTCACCTCACCAAGTTGTAATCAAGGATTTGAAATATACTAAGGATTTCCTCAAAACTAGAATTGTTGATGGTATTACCAAGTTGTACAAGTTTGACAACTTTGGGTCATCATCTTTTCCATCAATTTTTGTTGCTCAAAGTGATGACTTGAGCAAACTTTGGCATGAGCGGTTTGGTCATCTAAACGATCATTCATTGTAGAAACTATGAAATCAACACATGATGATTGATCTTCCCCTCATTTATTTCAGAGATAATGTTCATTCCATTTGTTTTCTCGACAAACATTATCAATAAAATTTTGACAAATGTGCCTCTTGGCATGCCTCGGTCCCTTTGCATATTTTTCAAAGTAATTTGTGTGGTCCACTTTCTTATCCTTCTTTCTTTGGGTGCAAGTATTTCTTAAACTTCATTAACGAATTCTCCAGACGCACTTGGGTTTACTTCTTAAAACTTAAGAGCAAATTTTTTGACAAGTTTTTGGCCTACAAGGCCCTTGTAGAAAAACAATATGGACATCAACTTCAAATATTAAGAACAAATAATGGAGGAGAATATGTGAAAAATAAATTCACAAGTTACTGCACTGCACAGGGCATTCATATGCAACATATTGTTCCATATACACCACAACAAAATGGTGTTACCGAGAGAAAGAATCTCACATGAAAATAAATGGTTAATTGTATGATCCAATCTAAAGAATTAAGTCTTTATTATTGGGCAGAAGCCATCAATTGTGCAAATTACATAGTAAATCACACTCCCACAAAGGCTCTAAAAAATATAACACGACAAGAAGCATGGAATAAAATTAAGCCAAATGTAAACCACTTATGTGTATTTGGTAGTGCAACATGGGATCACATTCTTAATGAGAAAAGGAAAGTTTTACAAACTAAAAGTGAGATGTGTATTTTTGTGGATATTCTGAAGATGTCAAAGGTTACAGACTTCTTCAACCTCATTACAATGAAATTATTATTATAAGAGATGTTAAATTTGATGAAAATATATTGGTCTGTGAGCCTAATTTGGCATTTGTGCCATCTTTGTCCTGTGATCCATCTTCAATGTTTATGCCATCTTCTATTCCTATTATGGTTTCTTCTTCTTTAGATGATGGTAGTGAGGATGGAAATCCACCTCCTCCTACTCACTTTCCTCTAGATTAGTCCATTGACCATGAACCTACACTAGCACCACCACTTCCCAGATGGGTCAATTCAACTCGAGAAGCAGTTGTTGATCTTATCGATAATCTTTCAAATCAGCATTGGACTTGTTCACAGTTCCAATGAGCCTCTTCTCTTTTGGCTAAAGTTTCAAAGAATCATGCTCTAAAAACATTTGCAAAAGATTTGTGCCATCTAGATTGGGACACAACAACGAATGAAGACTATCACTCTTTAACGGTGAACGATATTGTTGGCAAGTTTTACAGGAAGCATATGCTTGTCAATGATGGCAAGTACAACAGCGATGATGGCTTGAGTACAGGTATAATGTGACAGGCGAGCACCATAAGTATTTTGGGAAGATGCAGCAGAGAAAGCTCATGAAGAACAAACGAGAGAGTGCATAGGTGCATGCAGAGTGCAGAGTATGCATGTTTGAAGACGCAATAGAGCAAGCTCGTGAAGACCAGAAGAGATAGTGCAGAGGTGCACGCAGAGTGCAGAGTATGTGTGTTTGTCATTGGTGGAAAAGAACACGACCAGCAACACAACGATGATCACATGGCAAGATCAGAAGCTAAATTCCATTTCAGGTATCAGAAACAAAGACTCCATTTCAGAGTTTTAGATTTTGGGAGTTGGAGGAGTCAAGAGTCGAGACTCTTCATCACAGGAGTCCCAAAGTGTTGAAATACGAAACGCCAAAAATCATGAAATAGGCACATCAACCGGAGTTTCAGATACTGAGAGTTGGAGGAGTCAAGAGTCGAGACTCTTCATCACAAGAGTCCTGAAGTGTCAAAATGCGAAACGTCGAAAATCCTGAAACAGGCACACCAACCAGAGTTTCGGAGACCAGGAGTTGGAGGAGTCAAGAGTCGAGACTCTTCATCACAGGAGTCTCGAAGTGTTGAAATGAGAAATGCCAAAAATCCTAAAACAAGCACATCAACCGGAGTTTTGGATACCGGGAGTTGGATTCAAAAGTCAAGGCTCTTCATCACAGGAGTCCCGAAGTGTCGAAATGCGAAACGCCGAAAATCCCAAAATAGGCACATCGACCAGAGTTTCAGATACCGGGAGTTGGAGGAGTCAAGAGTCGAGACTCTTCATCACAGGAGTCCTGAAGTGCCGAAATGAGAAATTGCAAAAGCGTTGTATGGATAAGCACTTGGTCACCACCAGTGGTCACATCGTCAAAGAGTTGTAGAGAAGAGCAAGAAGAGACAAGATCCATTTTAGAGGTTCGGACATGGAGAGTCAAGACGACTCATCACAGAATCCCCGAAACGTGAAATGTGAAATACGTGTTCAGAATTGGCCCTTGGTCATAACCTATGGTCACATCGACGAAGGCTCAAGGGAGGAGGTAGCACAAATCTAATCTCCATTTTGGAGATTGCGACTTGGAGAGATAAGATGCCTCACCACAGGAATGATGAAATGTCGAATTGAAAAATGGTGAAATAAGCACGAGACCCATCATTTATGATCCAACGGTGCAGGTTATTCGAGAATATGATCGAAGGGCTACTATTTCTCTTCTCAGTTAATCAATCAGTGGCGATTCAGTTACTGATGCGGTTTTTGGAGGTTCATAGTGTAACTGCTAGAAATGACTGATTGTTTCTACCAGAGGACTGGAAAAGACTTCAAGGCGATCGCCAAAGAAGATGAAGAGTCTCAAGGCATCTGCCAGTGGAATGAAGACTCTTCAGGAGGCGATTGACAGATGGAAGAGCATTGAATCCTGTAACTGCAACAGAGAGGATGAGCTCGACTGTGACAGAGAATATGAAGAGCCTAGACTACTAGACAGGCTAAGGAATCTCAACATAACACCCAGTGATGATGGACACATGGGTTTAATCAGCCAGAGAAGTTGAAGAGTTGCAATGATGATCAGGCAGAGCACTTGACATGAAGAGCATGCAGAAGCATTGTGCATACGGCATGCATAAGGTGCACAAATACTATAAGAAGGTACAAAAAAGAAGATATGCAGGCTGCTGGAGAGAGGAATTACACACGAGGAAATGGCATGCTATGGGCAGGAGCTGAAATACACAGAAGAGGCATAATTCAGAGAATGAAAATAAGATGCAGAGCATAAAGCACAGCAGAAGAAAATAATAAAGATGCATAGCTGAGACGGTAAAAGAAGGCTGAGGTGCACCTGTAGAGAAGAGCAGAAGATAAGAAAGCGCAAGAAGATGCAGGCAAAGAGACACTGATACAGGAGAGAAGAGCAGTGTATCAGAACAGTGATGAGACTGGTAAGCCATTGATGAACATTATATCACTGTAATAAGTTTCAGTAGCAAAGACTTATATTTCAGGGTGGTAGGGAGGTGCTAGGGAGGACTGTTGTCCTCAAAGGTTCAAGTGGGTTCTTGAACATAGGGAGTTGTAGATTCCATCTGGTTGTAGCGAGAGAAACCAGGGTGGCAGGGTGGTGCAAGGGAGAACTATTGTTCTCTGTTATACAGGTTGGTGCCTATGTGACTGGAATTTGGTGCTTCCATCCAGTTGGTGCTGGAACACTTAGGGAGTTGTTACTTCCTTCTAGTGGGTGCTAGAGAAACAAGGGAGTTGGTGCTTCCTTCTAGTGGGTGCTAGAGAAACCAGGGTGTTGGTGCTTCCTTCTAGTGGGTGCTAGAGAAACTAGGGAGTTGGTGCTTCCTTCTAGTAGGTGCTAGAGAAAAAAGAGAGTTGGTGCTCTCAACAAGTTACAGCTTGCAAAACAGAGGTTGTAGCTTCACAATGAGTTGGAGCTCATATGTATGATAATGTACATAATGTAAAAATTACTTATCATATAAAGAAGAAGAGGTTTTACCCTTTATGGGTTTCCTCAAGAAATATCTATCTCTCTATATTTCATATGTGTGAATGACATTGAATGTTCTATTGCTTACTTCCCTGCATTATTGTGATTGTCATTCAGTGCTCTGCAAATAGTTTAAAATAAGCATAATTATTTAAGCTCGATAACAACAAATTCACCCCCCCCCCTCTCAATTGTCCAACAATTGGTATCATATTCAGCCCCTTTTATCTAAGGGTAGATCCTAGAGCTTAAACATGTCAAGCCATGAAGGAAAATCAACCAATAAGGCCCCTATGTTCAATGGAACAAACTTTACCTTCTAGAATGTTAGAATGAGAACCTACATAATGGCTTTAGGTGCATATGTCTGGGATGTGGTAGATATTGGTTATGTAAAGCCAGTTGTACTAGCTAATAAGGATGACAAGCTAGAATTTAGCTTCAACGCTAAGGCTATAAATGTTATCCTGAGTGGGCTTGCAGAAGCAAAATTCGTAAAAGTTATGCACCTAGGAACTGCTAAAGAAATGTGGGACAAACGCATTAGCAGTTATGAAGGTAATGAGAAGGTAAAGGACACCAAGCTTCAAACCTACAGAGTACATTTTGAATAGCTGAAGATGAAATAAGATGAAATTGTTGGAAAATACTTTCTGAGAGTTGAAGAACTGGTAAATGCAATGAAAGCACTTGGTGAAAAAATTGAGGAACCGTCTTTAGTTCAGAAAAATTTGAGATCTCTACCAGATAGGTTCAACCCGAAGGTCTCTGCTATAGAAGAACTTAATGATCTAAAAACCTTGGAGTTTGATCAACTTCTAGGAACATTGACTGCATATGAAATGAGAATAGTTAAAGATAAACCCACCTCTAGAGAAGCATCATTTAAGGTAGACAAGAATGAGGATTCTGAGCTTGATGAAATTGAAGCAAAATTTGTGAAGAGACTGAAGAAGGGATCAGGAAAATACAAAGGTAAATTGCCTTTCAAATGTTTCAACTGTGGTAAGATAGGTCACTTTGCAAATAAATGTCCTCACAAAAGAAAGGATCAGACATGTGATGATGAGGAGAAGCAAAAACACAAAAATTTCTTTAAAGAGAATAATTTTAAGAAGAAAAGTCTTTGTGTAAACAATTGTTATGATCCTTCAGATGACGAAGACAATTACTTCTCTATTGAAGATAAAATAAATGACTTCATAATTATGGCCAAAGAGGATTATGATAATAAAAGCACAGGCAGTGATGATAATGATGAAGAAGCTGTGGTTGATATGGAAGGAGAACTGATCAATGCACTGGAAGAGATTGACAAACTCAGAATTAAGAACAGAAAGAAAAAACAATTGTTGATACAGTTCGAGAAAGACAGTAAACAGCCTGATGAAGACTTTGCCCTGCTAAAAGTGGAATTAGAAGAGGCAAAGAAAATCGAGGACATTCTGAAACAACAGTTATCAAAAAAGAAGGCAAGTTGTAAAGCTATGGAAGAAGAAGTAGTGAAAACTAGGAAAGAGTTAGAGAAGTTTCAAGCCTTGTATCACCAAAATCTACCAAGTATTAAAGCCTCGGAAGGATTAACCTCCATTCTAAATCAGCAAAGAAACCCAAAGTTGAAAGCTGGATTGGGGTATGAAGAAGGATCAAGTAGTGATCATCCAAGTAATACAGAACCTATCAAGTTTGTCAAATCCTCA
>ML779763.1:169674-212798 GCA_009831015.1 Picea engelmannii | reverse complement strand
CCCCCCCCCCCCCCCCTCTCAGTTGTCCAATAGATACTTGGAATCTTGTACCTCTTCTGAAAGGAAGAAATTTTTTAGATATAAATGGGTCTACAGAACTAAGCATGCATTGTATGGAAGTGTTTAAAGACACAAGACTCATTTAGTAGCTAAAGCATTCTCTCAAGTTGAAGGCATTGACTATAATGAACCATTTTCCCTTGTAGCCAAAATGAATTCCATCCTCCTTGTTCTAGCCCTTACAGCCTCACATAAATGGGAGGTCCATCAAATGGATGTCAAATCTGCCTTCTTGCATGGGGATTTGTAAGAAAAAATCTACATGGAACAAACTCCTAGCTATGTCAAAAATGACTCCAACCTTGTTTGTCACCTTAATAAATATTTTTGTAGTCTTTAACAAGCTCCTTAAGCTTGTTATGCCAAAATGGAAAATTTTATTCTTGACACCGTCTTTTCTAGATGTCATTCTAACCCAAATTTATATACCAAGAAAGTAGGAAGTCATCTCACAATACTTGTTCTTTGATACAAAAAGGCATAGAAGCATCTTCCACAAAAATAATTGATGTGGTTTCCCCTTGATGTGGGGTTTCCAAGACTTCTGAACCCATGAATAAAACATCTTTGGAGAAGGTTATATCCCCGCAAATTTCCCAAATAGACCCCAATCAACAAAGGCAAGGGCTTTTCATCTTGACAAGGTTGGGGGAGTTTTGCTTCCGATATTTCCTATATTATTTTCACAAATTGAGTTGGATGAGCTCTTTAGGTTCTAGAATAGGTTGTCACCATTTCATGAAAGGCCATAGATTCGTCACCAAGAGGGGTCCCACCCNCCCCCCCCCCCCCCCCCCCAAGTGTTGGAATCCATCTACAATCAACTTCAAACTAGGTTTTTTGCAGCAGAGCATTTAATGGTTGCACGAGTTTAACTTTTCATGATTCATATAGATTTTTAGCCTTAGTGGTTATTAAAAGAAATACCTAATGTCCATTCATTAATATTATGATTGTTCACTAAATCAAGATCTTATTCTATGCAAGATAAATGTCAATAAATAAATAATTTAAATGCTAACTATGCCCATGTTGTGGAAAAAACAAGAATGGCATGGGGAATCAATACTTAACATTCAACTTTCAAGCATGTAAGTCAATAAGCTAATATCCCCCAAAAGAAACATCAGTCCCATAAATCTTAAATCCCTAGATAGAAGTGGGTGAGATTCATTTGTCTAAGAACAAATTAAAAAGAGACTAGGCACAAACTTAAGCAATGATTACAACACTAAACAAAATTGTTTCACCTTGTCTCATCCATAAAATCAAATGGGATTGTTTAAATGAATACCTTCCTATTGTTCATGCAAATAGGTTAAACTCAAGCCACTAGTATTATCAATAAACAAAAGAAATAACCGAAAATAAACCTTTGATATCATTATTATTTCATTGTTGAAAGTCTCATAAGCATTCCATTCAAGGCTAGTCAAGATTGAATGCACCAAGTGGATAAATATGTTGACTAGCATTCATAATAAAATGGATCAGCAGTCCTAGTTCAAGTATGGAACCATTGTTTTTGCGTATAAGACCCTACAAATGCTAACTCAAGCTTATGTTCACATTGACTAGGGATTAATACATCTCTTGTTTTTATGTAGGTGAGTGAATGTTAATGATGGTGTCTTTTGACACATTAGAGGCAATAGAAATCTGAAAACAAACATCCATTCACTTACATGGGTATGTTGAAATACCTACATAAGGAATTTATATATTGGGTGAGAATATGAAATGTAGAAAAAATTGAATAACTTTTTGGAATATATAATTTTATATATTAAACTTACATAACCAGATTAATTTTGATTTTTTCTAATGTTGACATTTTTTTAAGAGTATAAGATATGAATAAATATATAAAAATTGGAATATATGTAGAGGATAAGGAGTACTAATACAAGACTATTTTTCCAAAAGAAAATTATTAATTTTTATATTAATAAAGTCAACAAATCTAAAAAATAGTAATATGTTAAGTATTGGTGTAGCATTTGAAGGTTTTAACATAACCAAAATGGATTTTTTTAGTTTGTAGAGATTAATTGTTATGCCTTACAACCTATTTCTTTAACATTAACATTTTCATACTTAATATTTAATACTTAATACAAGACAATATTGTTTTGATACTTAATACTAATACAATATTGTTTTAATACGTAACACTTAATAGTCTAACTTATTCCCAAGAAATATTCCCATGTTATTCTTTCTAAATACAACTTTTGAGAGGCACAAGAATAGAGTCACCAAGAAAGTAACCAAAGATCTCATCCTTCAATCTTTAGTGTATGGTGGCTTTGTGTCAACTCAAAATAATGAGACCCAATGGTTTATGGGGAAGAAAAAAAGCCTCCTTTATTCTAAAGATTGTTTTCCCTATGAACCTTACAATTATGTTGTCTAAGAAAAAATGTGTAAACAAATTTGTATAACACGCATTAAGTGTAAAATCATGCACTTGATATCTAATCACACATATATCCATTTCATCCAAAAATAGGATGAGCTTTTAAATGTTGCAAAGAAAATACCAAGTATTCAAGTATAGTAAATACTCTTGGAAGAAATGAAGTCCCAATAACATGAATCAATTATTGAACATTTGAACATAAGGAAGTGTCCATTGTTGTAAACATCATCTTAGGTTTATACACACTATATCTAACTTCTCTAAAAATTTAAAACTAATTTAGATTGACTTGTGAACTTTCTCATAAATTTAGAGAATGATGGAAGAAGAACCATGATACCAAAGACTTTAAAGTATTTAGAATTCAATTAATGTAAGAGACTATCTTCTATGAATAAGTCTTATTAGGTAGTTAGTGGGTAGTTATTGAAAAGGGCCATTTTTATTAAATATGGATCAACATATTTTTGGTACTCATTAATGATAGGTCCATGAGTAGTTAAGATTTTGCTAGTGTGAAGTCATTTATATAGCTAGAAGGCTAAGTAATGTTTTTTCAAATATTGTTATTGTATTAGAGCTCTATTGATTTCTCCCTTGAAGAGACCTATAAAACTTTCTCCCTCTTTCTAGATTGTGAATGCAAGAGTTAAAGAAAATATGATGCAATTTTAGTATCATTATCTCTCATATTTACTTTTCTATAGTTTATGTTTCTTGAATATTGTTCATCATTACTATTTTTGCTAGTTCAATACACTATAAGTGGTATCAAATCTCTTCCTTGTGACAACACGCACCCAAATTTTAGAATTTTTTTTAGGCTAGAGACGTGTTCCAATTTATTTAGAAACAAAGATTGGTCATTTAGTAGGAAAAACTATAGTTGGGAAGCATAAATGTAGAAAATACAAATTGAGCCACATGGTTGGACAACCTTGTACACCCTTATTGGTACTTATTGAGGAGTACTACATTAGATAGAGTATGCATATTGATTCATTGTTCCAAGTAGCTTTGGGAGTATGATCAAAATCCCCCTAGCTGCACTTGAAACCATCCTTACATAGACCTCTTAGCCATCATATTACTGTAGTACACCAAGAATAACGTTCAGAGAGATCACTCTCGTGTACCAAGGAATCATGTAGTATGGATAAGGGTGCAATCTATCATCCTTAGTTGGTGTTGTTAAAGATTTGACCAAGTATTATTGTTGGAAATATTCCAATATATTAGAGAGATATAACACTTGACATGTCTTTTCTCATAGGACCCTACAAACCCTAGCCTCTATAATATGGGCAGTACCAAACAAAATCTCTTGGAATATTAGGAATTTGAGGATTCCACTAGTGTAATAATATTAGGAGATGAATAATACTTCGCTAGGAGTATAAAATAAGTATGTAACTATCATGTACATTTGTGGGAGACCTATCTCAAAAGACTCATTATGTGATGTTGATCACATTGGTATAGTTCTCAAGTAACCCTTTTTGTGGACCCAACCATAGTATTGTGGGCGACCTGCCTCAAAAGACTCCTCATGCGATGTTGATAGAATTGGTATTATAGCTCTCTAGTGGCCCTTTTGGTGGATCCAAGGGTGCCATGATGTCCACTAGAAACATGACAATGGAGATCAAAGTCACCCACTTGGAAACCAAGATCTGGGATATAAAAACTAGGTTTCTAAGATTGAAGAGTTGCAAGAAAAGGTCTATAAGACTGACATCATGCAAGTAGATATTTGTACCACCAATAACTACTTACAATCTGTAATATTCCACGGTAGTGTCCTAGTTATATTATGAGTTGTAATCATGTTTATGAATTGTACTCATTTTTTGTAGGCTGGTGAGCCGAGTATTGATAAGTTGGTGGGCTTATGTGTTTATTAGGCCGGAGAGCCTAAGTGTTAAGGCCAGGAGCCTGATTTTGTATATGTAATTATGCACATAATTAATATAATATATAAACATCGTTGTGTGCCGACCGACCATGAAGAAAGAGTGATGGAGGACTAATCTTCCACAGAATGGGTAAGGGAAAGGGGGTTGAAAGGTTGGAAAGAAGGGCTAAGCTTAGGGGCTTAAGTCCTTGGGAACAATAATTTATTATTATTCCAAAGTGGTGTGAATGGTATACTTTTATCCTAAGTTCCTGGAAAAGGGAACACGTACTTGATGGAGTGCATGCAACTTCATGGGCGACATGTGTCGGCCCAGGCACATGTAATTTAACCCAAGAACTGAGCCGTGATGGGGGTTCGTTCTGCCAGTTTTCTTGATCTACTGTCTAAAACCGTGAGACCTCTGTGATTGACCTTTGCTTTATTTTATTGTCACGCATTCCTGAAAACACGAACCGTGAAGCCAACTGGTGTATTCCCGTGAATATCGTGGCATCTGTGTCTGACCTTTGCATACCTCACACAGCTCTGAAACCCGAAACTATGAGGCCATCCTGTGACATTTTCTTGAGAAGCTGACACATCCTCAGTCTGTCCCATTTTACCCTTGCGTTGGACCTCTGCATAACCACACACATCTGAGAAACCAATTGGGAGGGAAAGGTCGACCTGTGTGTCCTGTGAAACCGGGTTTATCCACACTGAAATCCGAGTTCATGCTTAACTGTTTGGGTCAATGTCTTCTGTGAAACCTTGGCATATCGCAATTGTCTATGCCACATGTGTTTTAATTGTGGGTTGTTGTGGACACTCAATCCCTTGGCTAAGTGTGATTTTCTACCTTCATTTGTTCCTTGTTGAGCCTTATTGTTATCCTCCTTGTGCTAGAACAAAGCTAAAGAAGCAGGTTGTCAGGCCTGTGAGGGACTCTCTCCAGGTGAGAGAGTGCGTGGAGAAAGTGAGAACTCCTAGAAGGGGTCATGTAGCTGCCACAGAGCTTGGAGAATTCCGGTACGGCCTATTGTTGAAGCCCAAGGCAAGGGAGGTTTAGCAGCCGAAGGTTTGTCCTAGTGACAATGAAAGTGTATACTCCTGGGGTGGGACAGACATGTGGGGAATGAGAGTCTGTGAGAAGTGGGCATAAGTGGCTCCTGGGAGAGAATTCATCCTCATAAACTGTGTGTCTTCCTGTTGACCTTGCCTAGCCTAGGATTCCCTTACCCGGTGGAGCTTAGTCCCAGCTCGAGGGTGACCTACTACTGAGAGTGATGAGCAGCGCGGTATAAGGCTAGGAGGTTCGTGGAAGGTATGCATGCAGTTGGTGGTGTTACGCCAGTTTAAAAGATAAGTATTAATTTTGTACTTAATTTATATGTGATGCATGTCTATGTCTTCAAATGTTATCATGTATTCTGTTGTAAGTTTGAACTGTTGTTAATTCCATTAATTCTGTATGTTAGCAGTAATTATGTGTTTACTCTGTGTTAAGTCATTTAACTTCATTTAAATGCATACTATATATGTATGAGATGTTCCGCGTAGTAGCGTTGCTCGACAGTGGGGGTTGATGGCCTGGGACATTACAATATGGTATCAGAGCCCATGGTTTCAAATCTGAGCCTGGATGGGTTGGATAAGTGGTCTTTGGACCTAAGGTTTTGAGTGGAAATGGTGCTCGGAGGAACCAATTTCGAACCTTAGAATGTTGTTGAGTGCCAAGGGGTTACTTGGTCGTGTTACGAATCTCAGGAGGAGTAGTGGTAGAATAAAACCGCAACCAGTGTGGTATTTGACCACAGTGAGAGAGCACTCAACACTTGGGGTGTTAGAACCGCAGGATCTGTTTGAAAGGAGAGGAAAAACCTTTACGACCTCCAGATCTGGAGAAAGTGTACAAAGGGTAACCTAGAAGCACTTCGGACTTCGCGACGTCGGTGAAACTAAATGAAAAGGTAAGAGAAAGGTTGAAACCTGAAGCTCCGAAGTCCAAAGGAGATCTACACCGTAGATCATAGGGAAAGAGCATGACCGTTAGATATGTGTCCACGAAGGCAAAGGAAAGTCACTTCAGAGGATTTCAAGTGTGGAGTGTGACAAACTCCCAAAGTCTCGAAGTAGATCACAACCGTCCATTGCAAAGGAAACGCGACGGTAGATCGTGAACTCTGGGAGAAAGTGCTCCGGGAAAAAGCGAGCGTAGAGGGGTTGAAACTCCCGAAGCCCAAAGAACTGAAGTGGAGAGTCATGATGACATCACCTGGAGGTGACATGGACACATGGGATGTGTGCCATGTGTTAGTTGGTTTAAACCCATGGAAGATTGAAATGGCATTTGGAACGTGATGAGTGTCACCCATTTGAATGGGCCATGTATCAGTCGCTAGTATTTCTCCATGTGGCATCCTGTGTGAGCATGGTGAGTGGGACCCGAAGTTATGTAATGAAGTTAAGGGTCGGAGGACCCACAGTGGCGTTGATCACGATACATCAAGATCAATGGCTTGGAGACATTGCAAGGACCCAAGTTGCACGAAATATAATTATCCAAGGTGGTCCTGCAATCCAAACTGCGGTTTCACCAAGGGTTTACGTGTCAGCGTCAGAAGAATTGTGGGATGAAAGGTGGGTTACTCCAAACCACCATTGCATGCCCCCGCAATTAGTAAAACATTAAGTGATTTAACGTAATAACGTCACCTAAGGTGACATGGGAGTGTTTGGAGATTAATGGTTCGAGGTGTGCGGATGTGAAATCTTCCGAAGTCCTGGAACTCAGATGCTTGAAGTTCCACAACGAAGTGTCAGTCGTAGGATGTTGGGTAGAGGTGGATTGTTGATCCACCCTACTGCGCGAGTTCATTAACTCGAAACTCTGAGTGACTGTTGTGTTATGCTTGGAAATCTTCCAAAGCCGAAGGCCCAAGTGCGTGGTTATTGATCTAGCGCTTGGTCACGACCCATGGTCGCGTGGGTTGGGGAACTGAGAGAAAGGGGCTAGTGCTCGAAAAATTAGCAGAGCAGAGCTCTGAAAGAAGAAATCTGTGGGGATTCTTGATTGAACGAGAATCACAGAGAATGAAAACTGAACGTTTTCTTGAATCAGATTTGTTTATGAATGTTGTGGGATTTGTTAAGGAATGATGAACTAAAAAATTTCAGTTGTCTGCACATTGTGTTGCATAAGTTTAGCGAGTGCCAGAACCGAATAGAGTTGTCACTGAGTGCAAATAAATGGAGGAGACATAGAATGCTTCCAGTTCAGAGAATGAAGCTAAAGGGATGGATGTTCATTTGGGAGTTGAAGGGTCGAACTCCAATGGGCATGGAGAAGATATAGATAAGGAAGGGTATATAATGAAAATCATTGAACGATTGCAGAAAGATGCCAAACTCACCGAGCAGATAGAAGAAATCTCATGAAAGCTAAGGAACAATAGGGATAATTCAACTTAAAATTGATGAAGAGTCTAGAGAGAATAGAAAAGAAGTTGGACAAGGAGAGAGACTCAAGCAAAAAAAGGAGTCACCAGAATTCTGAGGGAAGAAGATCAAGGAGTGTTGGTAGACACCATCATCACTCCCAAGATCGCTCCAAGAGGAGGGCACACAGTAGTTCAAGCCCATATCCTACCAGAAAACAAAGGATATCTAGAGTGGATGAACTGAAGGGAAAAATGAACAAGATTAATCCTCCTACGTTTGATAGAGAACATAAGAAGGAGGAAGATGTCGGGACATGGTTTCTTGGCATGAGGAAATATTTCCAACTGCAGAATTATTCCTCTCATGCAGAAGGAAGAATTGTGATGTATCAACTGAAAGGAAAAGCATCCATGTGGTGGGATCATCTTGTGCAGGTGCAGCACATTAGAGAGAAAGATATCACTTGGAAAGAATTCAAGAGGTATTTCGAGAAGAAATACTTGACTAAAAGATATTATGACAAAAAGATGAAAGAGTTCTTTGAACTCAAGTTGGGAAGCATGACAATTGATGAATACGAGCGAAGATTTTTGGAATTGCTGCAGTATGTTTCGTTCATCAAGGATCAAATTGTCAAGATTCAAAGGTATCTAAGTGAATTTCCACCTTCCATTGGTGACAAGATTCAGTATGATGACCCTAAGACTATGGAAGAAACGATAAGGAGGGTGAAATGCTTATATGAGTAGCAAAGAGAGAAGCCTACTTTCCATAAGGCTTGGGAAGACAAGAAGAAATTCAAGATGGATCAGAGGAAGAAGGGAACTAAACCACCCTTTTTCAGAAATATTCCTCAAGGACAACCATCTTTTAGAGATCCCAGGAAGGTTGAAGTGGGTGGGCAAATGCCAATACTACCACCTCTGAAATGTTGGGGTTGTAAAGGGAACCATAGGTATAGAGATTGACCGCATAGAAATGATAAAGTGAGAGTTGTCCACAATGTACAATAGGCTGAAACAGTGGAGGACATGGGCAGTAGAATTCCAAGGATATACGTAGCCCTGGACAAAAAGCAAGTTGAATATCAGTCACACAAGATTGAAGTGGAAGGTATGATAAACAACCATGCCTTTACTATTTTAATTGATTAAGGGGCTATCCATAGTTATATAGATCCTAGAGTGGTGGAAAGTTTGCAATTGTCGAGAAGCAAACATGAAAAGTCTTGGTTAGTGCAGTTGGCTATAGGAATCAAGACAAAAGTCACTAAGTTAGTTAAGTCCTGTCCAGTGGACATGAATGGACTGAGCACAAAGGCTTAATTGAATGTTCTGCCTTTAAGTTCTTATGACTGTCTAATTGGGATGGATTGGTTGGACCAACACCATGCCATCTTGGACTGTCGTAAGAAGGAATTCACTTGCCTGGATGAGGAAAAAAATCGAAAAATAGTCCAAGGAATTCCCAGAGTTGTTGCTATCAGAGAAATCTCAGCAATGCAGCTGAAGAAGTTCTACAGGAAAGGTTGTCAATTATTTGCAACCCATGTGGAGGAACACCTAAAGATAAGGTGTCAAGTATTGGAGATCATGCGGTACTAAAGGAGTTTCAAGATGTATTCCATGAGGTACCCGGACTGCCCCCGACGAGAGATATTGACTTCTATGTAAACTTGATGCATGGAGTAGCTCCAGTGTCAAAAGCTCCTTACAAAATGAGTACGCCAGAGATAAAAGAGCTGCAATTGTAGCTTGAAGAGCTTCTGAAGAAGGGGTATATATGCCCAAGTGTGTCACCTTGGGGTGCCTCGGTCCTGTTCGTGAAGAAGAAGGGTGGGACATTGAGATTGTGCATTGATTTCAGACAATTGAACAAAGTAACTATAAAGAACAAATATCCTCTGTCGAGGATTGATGACCTCTTTGATCAGTTGAAGGATGCGAAGATATTTTTGAAGATAGATCTCAGGTCGGGATATCACCAGGTAAGGATAAAGGATGAAGTCATCAGCAAGACCACCTTCAGAATAAGGTATGGTCACTATGAACTCACAGTGGTGCCATTTGGGTTGTCAAATGCACCCGTTGTTTTTATGTGCCTAATGAATGGTGTATTCAGGGACTATCTGGACAAGTTGAAAGAGCATGAAAGGAACTATGCCACTCATGATTTGGATTTGGAAGAAATAATACATGCTCTAAAGAAATGGAGGCATTACCTCATGGTAAGGAGGTTTGAATTAAGGACAGACCATAACAATCTGAAGTATTTGTTTGATCAGCCAACCTTGAACGCTAGATAGAGTAGGTGGTTGGAGTTTCTATGTGAATACAATTTTGATATCAAGCATATCAAAGGGAAGGAGAATAAAGTGGCTGATGCACTCAGCAGGAGAGTGCATTAATTACATGCTACAACCATTAGCATGTACCGAACTGATATTAAGGGCAGAATTTTGGAAGCTGCAAATGCATATTTGCAGTACAGGGATTTAGTAGCAAAGCTACAACAAGGTAAGATGCCACAGAAAGTGGAGAATTATAAATTGGAAACTGACGGAACACTTCAGTACAAGAACAGAATTTATGTACCTAATGTCCAGGACTTGAAACTTATGATTTTGAATGAAATGCATAATGTGTCTTATGTTGGGCACCCTGGATATCATAAAACTGTGGCAGCAGCCAAGAGCCATTACTTTTGGCCAGGTATGAAGAAAGAGATTGTTGAATACATCGCCAGATGTATGGAGTGCTAGAAGGTTAAAGCTGAACACATGCACCCAGCAGGATTGTTGTAGCCTTTACCCATTCCTAAGTGGAAGTGGGAAGTAGTGACAATGGATTCATCACAGGATTGCCCAGAACCAACAAGCATCATGATTCGATCATGGTGGTAGTGGACAAGCTTACGAAAGCTACCCATTTTATTCCACTAAAGACTACTCGCAAGGAAACTAATGTTGTTGATATTTTTATGAGGGAAATAACATGATTGCACAGTATTCCCAAGACAATTTTGCCTAACAGGGACCCGAAATTTACCTCAAATTTCTGGAAAGGGTTATTCAAGGGGTTCAAAATGAATCTGAACTTCAGTACAGCCTATCATCCTGATTCTAATGGGCAGACTGAGAGGATGAACAGAGTAATAGAATACATGCTAAGGATGTATGTGATGGACAAACCATCGAAATGGGAAGACTACCTACATTTGGTAGAATTCGCCTACAACAATGGGTATCAAGCATCGTTGAAGATGAGCCCATTTGAAGCACCTTATGGCAGAAAGTGCAGTACTCCAGTAAGTTGGGATAATACAGATGATAGAGTAGTAGTTGGGCCGGAGTTTCTCAAGGAAATGGAAGAACAAATGATGAAGATTAAGCAGAATTTGAAAGCTGCCCAAGACATGCAGAAAAGTTATGCTGATAAAAACAAAACCCACAGAGTTTAAAGTGGGTGACCATGTTTTCCTGAAAGTAAAATCCATTAGAAGTTTCGTGAAGCTGGGAAGCTGCTCCAAGTTGGCAGCCAGATTTTGTGGGCCATTTGAAATCCTAGAAAGGATTGGGCCAGTTGCATATATGCTTGCATTACCTGCATACATGATTGGACATAATGTGTTTCATATTTCATTGCTTAAGAAATATATACCTCATGTTAATCATGTAATCGATTGGAATTTGATTCAAGTGGAGCAAGATGGTGTCCTGCAAGTGCATCATGTGTGCATATTAGACCAGAAAAGCAAACAGCTCTGGAATCGAGCCATAGGGCTTGTAAAGGTCCATTGGACCTGGTACGGTCCTGATGACGCGACATGGGAGCATGAGGATGCTATGCGGGCAGAATACCTGCATATTTTTGAATATTTTGAAAATCTTGTTGATGTTGTGTAAAGAGATGCACTGAGGACAGTGCAAAAATAAGGGGAGGGGATTGTAATATTCCCCGGTAGTGCCCCAGTTATATTATGAATTGTAATCATGTTTATGAATTGTAATCATGTTTTGTATGATGGTGAGTCAAGTATTGATAAGATGGTGGGATTATGTGTTTATTAGGCTGGAGAGCCTAAGTGTTAAGGCTAGGAACCTGATTTTGTATATGTAATTATGCAGATCATTAATATAATATATAAACATCATTGCGTGTCGACCGACCACAAAGAAAGAGTGATGGGGGACTTATCTTCCATGGAATGGGTAAGGGAAAGAGGGGCTAAGCTTAGGGGCTTAAGGCCTTGGGAATAATAATTTATTATTATTCCAAAGTGGTGTGAATGGTATACTTTTATCCTAAGTTCCTGGAAAAGGGAACGCGTACTTAATGGAGTGCATGCAGCTTCATGGGTGACATGTGTTGGCCCAGACACATGTAATTTAACCCAAGAACTGAGCCATGTTGGGGGTTCATTCTGCCAGTTTTCCTGATCCATTGTCTGAAACCCTGAGACCTCTGTGATCGACCTCTGCTTAATTTTCTTGTCACGCATTCCTGAAAACCAAAACTGTGAAGACAACTAGTGTATTCCTGTGAATCACGTAGCTTCTACGTCTGACCTTTTCATACCTCACGCAACTCTGAAACCCGAAACCGTGAGGCCATCCTGTGACATTTTCCTGAGAAGTCGACACATCCTCAGTCTATCTCGTTTTACCCTTGTGTTGGACCTCTGCATAACCAAGCACATCTAAGAAACCAGTTGGGAGGGAAAGGTCGACCTGTGTGTCCTGTGAAACCAGGTTTATCCACACTATAATCCAAGTTCGTGCTTAACTGCTTGGGTTGTTGTCTTCTGTGAAACCTTAGCATACCGCAATTGTCTATGTCGTGTGTGTTTTAACTGTGGGTTGTTGTGGCCTTGCAGTCCCTTGGCTAAGCGTGATTTTCTACCTTCATCCGTTCCTTGCTTAGCCTTACTATTGTCCTCCTTGCATTGGAACGGAGTTGAAGAAGCACGTTGTCAGGCCCGTGAGTGATTCTCTCAAGGTGAAAGAGTGCGTGGAGGAAGTGAGAACTCCTAGAAGGGGTCCTGTAGCTGCCACAGAGCTCGGAGAATTCTGGTCCGGCATGTTGCTGAAGCCCAAGGCAAGGGAGGTTTAGCAGTCGAACGACTGTCCTGATGACAATGAAGGCGTATAATCCTGGGGTGGGACAGGCATGTGGGGAATGAGAGTTTGTGAGCAGTGGGCATAAGTGGCTCCTGGGAGAGAATTCATCCTCATAAACTGTGTGTCTTCCTGTTGACCTTGCCTAGCTTAGGATTCCCTTGCCCGGTGGAGCTTAGTCCCAGCTCCAGGGTGACCTACTGCTAAGAGTGATGAGCAGCGCGGTCTAAGGCTGGGAGGCTCATGGAAGGTCTGCACGTAGTTGGTGGTGTTACTTCAGTTCAAAAGATAAGTATTAATTTTGTACTTAATTTATATGTGATGCATGTCTGTGTCTTGAAATGTTATCATGTATTTCGTTGCAAGTTTGAACTGTTGTTAATTCCATTAATTCTGTATGTTAGCAGTAATTATGTGTTTACTCTGTGTTAAGTCATTTAAATTCATTTAAATGCATACTATATATGTATGAGATGTTCTGCGTAGTAGCATTGCCCAACAATGGGGGTTGATGGTCGGGGACGTTACACATTAATCCATCCTTGGCATTCTTTAAGGAAGAGAATTATGGTAGGAACAATTGAGATTGTAGGCTACTTCGATACACTACAAGTGGTATCAAATCTCTTTCTTGTGACAACACACACCCAAATTTTAGAATTTGTTTTAGGCTAGAGATGTGTTCCAATTTCTTTAGAAACAAAGATTTTTCATTTCACAAGAAAAATTGTAGTTGGGAAGAATAAATGTAGAGAATACAAATGGAGCCACATGGTTGGACAATCTTGTACACCTTTGTTGGTACCTGATGAAGAGTATTGCATTAGATAGAGTATGTATATTGATTCATTATTCCACGTAGCTTTGGGAGTATGATCAAAATCCCCCTAGTTTCACTTGAAACCATCCTTACATAAACCTCTTAGCCATCATATTACTATAGTACACCAAGAATAACATTAGAACAGATCATTCTAGCATACCAAGGAATCACGTAGTATGGATAAGGGTGCAATATATCCTCCTTAGTTGGTGTTGTTGAAGATTCGACCAAGTACTATTGTTGGAAATCTTCCAATGTATTAGAGAGCTATAGCACTTGACATGTCTTTGCTCATAGGACCCTACAAACCGTAACCTCTATAACATGAGCAGTACCAAACAAAATCTCTTGGAATATTAGGAATTTGAGGATTCCACTAGTGCAATAATATTAGGAGATGAATAATACTTCGCTAGGAGTATAAAATAAGTATGGGGCTAGCATGTCCCATTGTGGGAGACCTATCTCAAAAGACTCCTTGCACGATGTTGATCACATTGGTATAGTTCTCAAGTAACCCTTTTTTGTGGACCAAACCATAGTGTTCTGGGCAACCTGCCTCAAAAGACTCCTCATGCAATGTTGATAGAATTGGTATTATAACTCACTAGTGGCCCTTTTGGTGGATCCAAGGGTGCCATGATGTCCACTAGAAACATGACAGTGGAGATCAAAGCCACCCACCTGGAAACCAAGATCCAAGATATAGAAACATGACAATGGAGATCAAAGCCACCCACCTGGAAACCAAGATCCAAGATATAGAAACATGATAATGGAGATCAAAGCCACCCACCTGGAAACCAAGATCCAAGATATAGAAACATGACAATGGAGATCAAAGCCACCCACTTGGAAACCAAGATCCAAGATATAAAAACTAGGTTTCTAAGATTGAAGAGTTCCAGGAAAAGGTCTATAAGAGTGACATCATGCAAGTAGATATTTGTACGACCAATAACTACATGCGGTCCATCCTTGTCATTCTTTAAGGAAGTGAATTGTGGTAGGAACAATTGAGGTTGTTGTGAATCCTTGGTAGGAAGTGGGCGTCACATGGGGACACGCTTTTTTGAGTAATCAACACATACGTGGTATAGATTTCCTAAGTCGATCTAAACAAGTTCAATGCTTTTGTCCAACAAACTCAATTACTTAAATGAAACACTACCTTTGCCTTCATAATATTAATGATAACCTTATAAAACTCATAATTAATATGCTATATTTAAATATTAAACATTAGTAATGGTGGCAGTGGGCTCCATGGAGATGCTTCTCCACATAATTTGGCCCATAAGCCAATCTGAAAGTACTCAAAATGCTTGATTTTCCATGTGACTAGCTTTGAAGGGAGGAACTAACTTGGAGACTAAGGAATCAAAATGGGCACCAATAATAAACTTGAAGGGTGAGGACATATAAAAACTTATTTGAATGACCTCCGCATTTATTCTATTTATGTAGATTATACTCCACCAGCCGTTGATGGGCGATTAAATCTGGAATCTTCTTATGTCGATGGCATCCAAGAAAGGACAGCACATCACATTCCATAGATGGCATCCAAGAAAAGACAGCACATCACATTCCATGAGGGTGGGATGAATAGTCATCATATTGTTCTCTATTTTAGTAGTATTTTGATTATAAATCCGATTAAATTTAGCTGGGAAACGTAGATAAATGAAATGACAATTTCAATAATTCAAAGTCTACCCGATTCTAGATGCCGGCGGATACGGGGCGGTTTAAGTACCCCGTATCAAGTATCAAAACGCTCATGCCGTAACCTATCGGCTTCCTCTGCGTTGCAAAATTATTTGTTTTTGCCGCGTGGGGCGGATTCGGTCAACCAAAAATAAAGAAAGAGGCGAAATAAAGCGCGTATCCCGTCCACACGGCGATTACCGACATCCCACTCGTTGTGATCCTGTTGCCCTCCCTAATTGGTCATATAGGCGCACACGATTATTAATACGCGCGACTCTCAACCCTCGCCTCCTGCAAATTCTGTGTTCTCACATCTCTCGGTCCCTTCTGGTCGAGTGCTCCAATCTCAAACCAAGAAAGATTGCCGCTTCGAATTTGGGCTGGTCTGTTTGAGATTCGGATTCGCTCGGCAGGAATTGTGCTTAGGTTTTGGCCTTCTCCGCATCAATTAGCAGTAACGGGCGTGTTGTGAGCGTGAGCAAGAATGGCAGGCGCAGGCAATTACACATTTGCAGCTCTCTTTGTTGTTGTGATGATAAAGGTGGGAGCAGGAGCAGCACAAGCAGCAACAGATGTGACTGCACCATCTCCCAGTCCGACAATGGAGGCAGGCGCTGCTTCAATGGCCGTCGTTCCCTCTTTATTCGTCGCCCTGATCGTCTCATTCATCCCCTTCTTGGCCTCTCGATTTTGCTGAGATCTATTGCGGCCGTTTTTATGATCAGATAGACGCAGTCATTATTTTTGTCCGATATATATTTCTGATCTATATCGTATTCTTTATGTATACCACATTATGGGGGTGGATTTTGTCGAAGGTATTCTTTTCTGGACGAGAGACACAATATTTTGTATCAGGTTCCCCTATTTATCACTTCATTGTTTAACCATATAGGAAATAGAGGGATCTCTTCACGGTCCTTGCTATTGTATGTGCAATCAATAAAATCTTTTTTCAACAATCTTGGATTGAGCAGATTACCATAGCGTGGACAGATTTAGGGTTTCTGATGTTTTAGTGCTATTTATAAATTTCTTTGAGCAGTATGGTGTTATTTGTGAAGACTACTTTCTATTTGAATGAGTGCAAACATGCTATTCATTTCAATGGGAGTAGGGTGAATCGATTTATGGATCTTTCCATTTCCCCACTGAAAGTTGAATATATTTTAATATAATGTTGCTTTTTTCATTTTATTTTCTGGGAGTGACTGCACATTGTCCGAAATGGTTTTTCAAGTGTACTGGCGGATTGAGAGTGCGAGAGAGCTCTGCAGATGGATGTTCTACTGAGGTTTACTTTAGAAATTAAATATAATTATGGTCCAACCCCACCTCTATATCGGCGATGATAAAACGGGTCTAATTTAGTCTCAACGTTGCCGCAAATTTTGAATGTTAGCTTCCCAGTTCCGCCAAATATCTGTATATTTGGCGTCACTCCCTCCGTAAATGACAGCTGTTTTTACAGAGTGACAGAGGAGATGAAAAAAGAGAAACTGTAATGATTAAATTCTATCTGTATGAAATATTCACCCCAAAGAAATGTACGAAACAGTGAAAATGTCTCGTATGATATAAATGCAGACTTTCAATATGGCTGTGCTGCTTGTGCATCTCGCTCTACCTGGTCCCATGTGACATCTAAACTCCATTTGTGCTCTACCTTGGTCCCATGTGACATCTATACTCCATTTGTGCTCTACCTGGTCCCATGTGACATCTATACTCCATTTGTGTTCAAGAAACGCAATTCGCACGTGTTAATACCGAACGCCAAGGACGGCAATGGGTGGGGTGAGTCCTGGGGTTAAATTTGATGGACACCCCAAATCTTTTAAGATGTTTTTTTTTCAACTGTCTTCTGCATGAAGTTTGATATCAATTAAGTAATGTATTATATTTGCTTTTTTATTTCCTTTGTGAATACCAGAACAGTGTTTGCGTTGTTTTGGAGAAGTTGAAATCCACAATTCATTGTTGAAAATATCATCAATTCACTGTTTCATGATTTTCAATGCAGTGCATAACTATTTGATTGAACGTTGTTTGTTGGATCAATCAGATTTGGGAATTCTGTGTATCTATTGAGATCAAACCTATATTGATTTGGGAATTCTGTGTATCCCTTGAGATCTTGCTATCTGGTGTTTATGTTGACACTGAATCCACATTAAAAAAGCAGAGCTTTAACTTAGAATTCATTTATTAGTGATCTTGAAGGAGTTTTGGTTTTTAGCATTATTTATTTATGAAGTGTTATTTGTAATAAAAATCTTTGTTTATGTAATTATTGCAACTTTGTAGATTGCATTAGCAGATTGATTGGTAGAGATGAGTATTTCAATTTTAATTGGATGGTCTATAAGTCTTTTAACTAGGAATCAATTCTAACCAAACATATTACTAATTCTCCTTAAAGGCATCTAATGTAATTAATGATAATTTCGGTCTTTATACATTACTTGCCATAGTTTATTGATGATTGAATTGGCATTAACAACTAGTAAATCATGTTGCATGGTAAAGCAACCAATGCCAATGCCAATTCCCCATGGTTTGGTCCAGTATGTACACATTATTCATTATACCTCAATATATTTATGCTCCTCTTTATTAGGTGATTAGTTTTCCATTCTTCCTTTTTTTTTTTCTTTTTTTCTTTTTTAAGTGTAAGGTTCCCCTTGAAATTCTTCATTATACCCCAATATATCTAAGTGTTCATTCAAATCAAAATTATGCTCCTCTTTATTAATGATAAAACTTGTGATGTATATTTTTGATAGAAGTTGATTTTTTTTTATGTATTACCTATATAACAAAAACTTGAAAGTAATTAGATATTGGATAAAGTCTTTTTGATTTCATATGAAAGACACTTAAGGAAAATCAAACCCATAATCAAAATGTTTGAAGGGTCATGGTCATTTATCAATGCGTTAAAATTCAAAATCTATACATTTTCATAAGGAAGGTAGAAGGTCATACTTATGGTTCTTAAATGAACTATATAGATAGATTAAGTAGTGTAAAAAACTCTTATAGAGTTGGATTATGCTTAAATAACTCTAAATACACTATGCAATACACATACACACATTTTTTTCAAATAAAAAATAATTTTAATTAAGTTTCTATGATTAAAATATCTTCCACTTTTTCTTCCATTATTCTAGCATACAAAAAAGGCAGAAAATAAGTTGCATTATGGGGAGGACAAATGCTTCCATATCATTTCTCATTCCAAGAATTTGAATGCCAAATACCAACCTCCAAACTTAGGGAAAATTAACGAAAACTTTCCATCATACATGAAACTGAAGCACCCATTGATTCACTTTAGAGAGTCATCTACTCATTATCACGTTGCAACAAGCAATTTTAAATGAAATTCACATCAACAATACTGGATCTAGATGATGGTTACACATGCCATAATCCAGTCCCTCCTACCCTACCAAGCGTGAATTATTCATACTAACAACTTGTATCACCCAATCCTAGAAACTAATTGTTTAAAATGGCAAATACCTCTAAAATAGTCACAACAAGAAGCCATTGCAATGTAGGTCATGTGGAATAATGGCACAACATTAAGGTAGAATATGAAATAACTTCATACAGACCATATATCATTGCATCAAGATAATGGTGAAAAAATGAGATTCAAGCAAGATGATAAAGATTTTTCTTACCTTTACGAGATCGATGTCTAGACACTAAGGGTTCTCTGAAAGATTACATGTTGTGTGCACACAACAACCTCCCAATTTTCTTATCTTAGCGTCTCTACAAGACAATAGATTGGGCTCCCCTCCAATTCTTCCTACTATGACCCTCACACACTCTCTCTCATGTAAATGACTAATCTCAAATTTTCCTCACACTACCCCACCTTATCATTTGTAGTTCCTCTCATGATCACTTCTACCCAACGATTTGCACTCTAGCAAGTTCCCTCTTCCTCTGTCGATACATAGCGTATCAGCATGCACATCCTTTCTTCCACCTCCACATCGGTGCCTCAGTGATTTATTTGCCTATACATAGGCGACCATCCTTCGATCTTTACTAACGCATCGATGTGCTTCTGCTAAACCTCACTACACACGTTCTTATCATCGGTGAACTACGTGTGATCAACGTTGACGCATCAGTAGTGTCCATGTGATTATCTTTGTCGCACGCACGCCTTTCACCGACTTACTTCCTTTCACTTTCTCTTATACACCTCATATCAATAGTGCCCCTCCCTTTCGCTTCGTTACACTACATATCGACTAGGTTCACCTCTTCTTCGCCAAGGAGTTGCTTGTTGACAAGTTTCCCTCTCTTATTGCCAATGCACTAGCAAAATGATATCAACTCCTTGACATTGCCCACCACATCGACGACGATCTTCTCCCTCCTACCAACATTGACCCGATCAGCAAGGCCCACCTTCTCCTTGAGGTCCATTTCATTCCCCTCTTAGCTCAGATCCTTCCTATTGTGCCATCAGTCGATCTCCTACCTTTTCCAGCCACTAAGCTCTCCACACCTAGATGGATAACTAATAACTTATGCCTAACATGCCTAACTTGCTTCACGATTGCATTCGTAATCTAGTTTGTCTGTGTCGCCAGTAGTGTTGGTGTGCTTGTTAGGCTCACGTAGTTGTTCCTATTCTTTAGGAAGTTGTTGAAACTAGTTGGAGTGAATCTATCACATCCAACTAGATGCTTCCTAAAATGGTGTGAGGTTGAGATATTTTCTCAATCGTAACTCAAGGTAGTTCTCCTATCTTGAGACTAAGCTTGTGTATTTATATGTACTCTATTTTCTTTGTTTAATGGCGAGAGCTCTCACACCTTTTTGGTTTGTGCATAATAATATATACTATCACATTTCTGACTATGGTATCAGAGCAGGATTGGGATTAACAAAAGGCCCAGGGACCTTGGAAGAGAAATGTAACATGCATATAGGAATAGATTCTTGTAGACAGGAGAGTAACATGAATAGATTCTTGTAGGTAGGAGAGTAATAGATTCTTGTAGGCAGGGAGAGTAGTGTGTTTGTGTGTCCTCGATTTGTTTGTTTTGAAGGCAAAATCGTTGATGGAGGGTCGATATCAGTGCTGGAATTTGACGTCCTCTGGGATGTATTTTTTATTTCAACCTGTATTTGACAAGTAGATAAAATATCCACACATCAATAATGACGTGCATTAAAATTCCAAACACTACAAATTTACGTTTGAATACATAGATTACCCGTCAAAATCTATAGTAGGTACTTAGTATTACATTAACCACCAAAAACACCTTATAGGTATTTATTGGTGAAATTTAAATTTAAAATATTTAAATTGTATAATACATATCTCAATATATATTATTATTAATGTTTTATTATTATTATGAGGTTGTTATTTGTCATTGAATATATATTTTTTTAATTTTTATATTAAAGATTGTGACTAATGACTAGTAAGTATGGTTATATTTTGGTAGAATTATTTTATAGTGACATATAATAATAATAATAATGAGATATTTCTAACACGGGGAATGTTTTTCTTGATGAAACTGTTAGGATTGATGACACCTAGAAAAGATTAGTTGAGGGAGTAAATGAACAATGAAGGTGCCCACATTCCAAGGGTGGAGACGGTCTTCTCCACTCTAGCCTCCAAGACTGCCATTTGCAATTACAAGTGCTTGGGTTTTCTCCTCTCTGAATTTGTGGCTTCATACTATGCAAGTGAAACGCAAACCCTACCAGGCTACCACGAAATCCAAGGATTAAATAGACAGAAACAATGGCTTCCATACTTGGGTCCTCTAGTTCCTCCACCCTTTCAGAGCAACTACAACTAGAGGTACATTTGTACTTTGTATTTAAAATCATTTTTTTTTGTTTGCAATGATTATTTGTGATCGACCATGGTTTTTTCCTTTTTTAATGGTTAATCCCTGTGTCATTCATGAGTAATATTTTAATGGTTAATGCTAGTGTCATTCATGAGTAATTACTAACTTACTAGTGACTCAGGGGAAAGAAACTACACTCAAGTTAACCAACCCATCCCAAAATCATATTTATATTTTGGAAATACGCTTTAATTCACGGCTTTTTGGTTCTATGTAGGGCACCAGGGTCATTTATTCTATAGTATAGTATAATGAGTGTTGATGAGGATAATATTCTTGTTAAATTTAAAAGGAGGCCCATGATTTTGCATTATCGGGGAGATGAGGCTGGTAAAGAGACATAAATGTACAATATGGCCTATGTAGTAAAAGTTGTCTTGTGGGTGAAGCTGCAAAAACAACTAACCTGTCATCTATGGAATTAAGTTCTCTTTTAATATGAATGATGTTGAATCAGCTCCCTCGGCATTTTCATTCAAGTTGACTACTAGGGAAATTTTACCTTCCATAAAAATTTTAAGATGTTTTTGTTGTTCAGGGATGGAAACCATATCCAAAAGAGAAGAATCTGCTTTAATATTATCCAATTGATTAAGGATATTATATTTAGAGTGAGGAAAAAAGAGTTTATCCCTTAATTGTTCAGAGTCTTGACAGCTTGGGAGTCAGTTCCTTGGGATGATGTGCTTGGGGTAGAAGTAGTATGGGAGGATCAATCTTGTTTCGATTGGGGTAAGATTTATTTCTGGTATTAACTACCATAATATCGTCAGCTTGAGCCCAATCTAGAACAACAATAGTAGTATTAGACCTCTTACCGAAGATTTTGTCTTTAGCATTCTTTTTAACTTCACAAGTGCTTTCATCATGATTTTCTTCACAAAAATTACACTAGGCATGAGACATGATAGCCTTTGGTTGAAAAGGATTATCATTTGGATTCCTAAAAGTGGCTTGAGAAGAAGTTTGAGAAGGAGAAGAAGAGGGAGTGATTCCTTTCCTTCCATAAGCAATCATTCTATTATACATATCCTGTAGAAGTTGCAAGACTGCAGACATGTCGGCTTGTTTGACATAATCTCCCTTAGGAAGACCCGTTCTTTCTAACTGCTCTTCATACTCAAGAAAAGTTTGAAGTGCAGATCTGAGATTATCTATAGCCTTTTCTTCCAATCTATGGCGATAGGAAGAAGGTAAAACATTATAATAATGTATGAAAGCAGCCTGGTTCTGGAGCAGATCAATTCAAGAATTTGATTATACAACTTAGTGAAATGAATATTGAATGATTCAATAGTTTCACTATTGTTATAAGTAATATTATTATATTCCCTTAATTGATCAGCTGGACTTTTAGGTTGGCCATATGTATATTTAAACCAATAGACCAATTCTTCTCACGTAGAGAAGATTTTTGGGGGTAAGTCAAAAAAATATGCAACTTCCTTCCCTTTAAAAGAGTTGACAAATAAGCGCATGCAAGTATTCTTGTCATTTTCCCCTATATTGTGGCATGCGTTAGAAAAGGCCACCAAGTGTTCCTTTGTAGTGATAGTGTCATTTCCTGAAAACTTAAGTAGATGATCCTTAAACTTTGGAAGGGGTTGGGAGGATGGTGTAAGATTCAAGGGAGAAGATACATGCCACAAGGTGGTTGTAGCATCTTCCTTGAATTGAAATAAGCCATATTTTTAATGAATTTCACTAGATTGGTTGTAGATTGAATTGGAATTTGATGGATAAAGATATTATTGATGATAGATGAAGTTGAGGATTGTGAAGAAGAGGAACCCTCGGTACCACTATCGACACCAGAAGATGTCATATTTGAAGTGAAGGAAACAACAACTAGGGTAGAGATGGCTGAATCAGATAAGGTTCGACGAAGAGAATTTTGTTGGCTTCGTATGACATCCTTTCTCCTTTATATCTCAAATATAGGAAGGTTTTCAGGTGAAAAGCCTCTTGTTCTTCAATAGATACGAGATCTAGAGGACATATGAAAAATACTTCAATGATGCGATTGATTTTTGGGTTGCCTTCATGGGGCTTCCCACTGTTCTCATACTCTAATATCTTAGAAAATAAATCCCCAAGAATGGTGAAGTTCAACCCTAGTGTTAGATGTCTCTAAAATCATATTAAATAGGTTTAAAGAAATGCTAGTTTGATCTTCAAGACCATCACCAATATTGGGCTCTCTAGTAATAAGCACAGTCATGGAATCAATCAATTAAAACAAAATAAGCACAATAAACAAAATAAATTAATTACAGAAATAAAGTACAACAAGAAGAGAGATATGGAAGATCTCCCTAGTATGGTTGCCAAATAAATGTTGAGGAAAAGGTATGAAGAAACTTACTTCAACATTTTCGAATCTTACTAGGCTAAGGTAAGATAATTGGGATTGTCACTCAGGGTTTATAGCCTAAGTCAAAATTATCATTTGATCCACGAGAAATAAATACAAGGGATCAATGCTACTTTTTTATGGACAAATAATAATAGTAAAATAATAAATAAGGGTATATTGAATAATAACTAATAGGTGAGACCCCCTAATTCCTTTTAAAATATTTTAAAGTTTTAATTCCCTCGTCGCTCCATAATTTATCCAAATAATAAAATATGCCACCAATTAAAAACTCATATATCATGCATTTAAAATTCCCTTGTGTCTCCCAAAATCATTCACATGTTTGCCAATAATTAAAATGTTTTTCCATCAAATAAATAGATACATGTGGGTTGTCCAAGAATGTGATATCATGCTGTCCGAAATGTAATATCATGTTATCCCAGTAATAAAATTCAAAACATAAATTAAACTCTTCATTCATCAAACATGAAATTCAAAAACCATATTTGTTTTGAGAGGAAGTTTGCCTCTTTTCACTACTTTCTACTTTGTCTACCTTTTCTGTTGATTCATCTCTTTCAACAAGAGGTTGATTTGACCCTTGGGGTTGAATTTCACTAAAAACTGGAGAATGTGCATCATTCTGTTGGGAATGAGAGGTGACTGATTCTGAAGACTCTTTAGAGGAGTTAGAGTGAGAAACCACTTTTTTTCCTTTATATGTCGGAAGCTCGGGGATGGGAGTCTTTAATATCTTATTGGCATGCGAAAACTGAACAAGGGAAATAACATGGTCAACTTGTTGGGCATGTTGTTTCAATGGATTTGGTGGAGGAAGTGGCAATGAGATGGTGGGCCGACCATTATGATCATTTATAGGTTGGTGAACAATTTCTTGCCACCCATCATTGATGGGGACTTTTGGTTGGAGAGAAACATGAGCAAGTACATGAACATTTGAAAAAATTTGACGAGGTTGGAAAGGGGGTCTCTAGGGTCTAGGATGAGGTTGAAACACTCCTTGACCGACTTGATTGAAGAATCCAACCTGAAACAATGAGATGATTGTGGTAGGGTTTCCCAGAAGGCTTTGAGGCTTGGTCAAGATGTGAGAAGGGGAGAGGATGGTGGCAGAAATGCCAGAATAACACAATGAAATAAAAACATATATATAATGGAGTTGAAAATATTTATTGCATGTAAATGGGCATACGATTATAAGACCTGGTTAGGCATGAGTACCTTTGGTAAATTACCAGTAAAGTCTAGATGTAGACCTAGATGATAGGGGTGAGCATGAAGGATTCCCACATACCCTGGTTACAAACTTTGACGAGGGTGGGGCCTAGAGATACCCTCAACCTCCAATAAGATATTTCTTATAAAGTGTTTATTTAATGTGAAGATGTCATAAGGTGGGTCTATTGCTAATCATTTAAATGAGTTTAGCATGGTCATTAATCAATTACGTTCTGTATGAGTAAACTTTGATGATGAGGTTAGGGATATTTTGATTTAGTGCTCATTGCCAGAAAGTTGGAATGGCTTGGTCATGGTTGTGAGTAATTTTGTCTCTAGTTCAAACACTTTAAAGTTTGATGATGTTATTGGTGTTATCCTTAGTGAGGAAATGAAACAGAAAAGCACAGGTGAGACATTAGGTCATAATTTGACTATGGAGAACAAGTGAATACAAAGGGAGAGAGTAAATAGCCTAGGGAATCATGGGAATTTTAAGAAGGGTAGATCCAAATTCATAGGGAAGCTAGAGTGCTATAATTATGGGAAGAAAGGACGTCTGAAGAAAGATTGATGGTCTTGAAAAGAAAAAAATCGGATGGACAACTGACAAATAATTAGGAAGAAAATGTAGCAGGTGATGTGTTGCAAGATGCTTTAATCATTTCATTAGATACTACTATTGATTCTTGGGTGGTAGACTTAGGGGCTTCATTTCATGCCACACCCCATAGAAAATATTTTCAAGATTGTGTTCAAGGTAATTTTGGACAAGTTTATTTGGGTGATGATAAGCCATGTAAAATTCTTGGAAAGGGTAAGATATAGATAGAATTACATAATGGAAACCAATGGTTGCTGAAAGAAGTGAAGCACATTCTTGATTTGAGAATAAATCTAATTTCAGTAGGATAGTTGTAAAGTGAAGGTTGTACAGTTACATTTACAGGAAATTCATGGAAGGTCGCTAAAGAATCATTCATAATAGAAGGAGAGAAGGTAGGAATGTTGTATTTATGTACATGTAATGTTGACTTTTCTATTGTTTTAGCTTCTACATGAGAGAATACAACATTGTAGCATTGTAGGCTTGGGAACATGAGTGAGAAGGGGATGCAAATTCTCCACTCAAGAAATTTATTGCCAGATTTAAAGCAGGTTGATTTTGATTTATGTGAGCATTGTGTTTATGGAAAACAAAAGAAAGTTAGATTTCTCAAAGTTGGGAAGAAAAAGACGAGTGAAATTTTAGATCTTATGCATACAAATGTATGGGGACCAAATCAAGTATCATCTCTTGGTGGATCTTATTATTATTTTATTTTTATTGATGATGTGAATATGAAAACTTGGGTTTATTGTATTCGGAAAAAATCTAATGTTTTTTATACTTTTAAGAAATGGAAATCTTTGGTTGAGAATAAGACAGGAAATAAGTTGAAGTGTCTCAGATTAGAAAATGGAGGCGAATACTACAATGAGGAGTTTTATAGTTACTATCCATACCATGGGATTCATAGAGAGAAGAAAGTTCCAGGAACACCATAATAAAATGGTGTGTCAAAAAGGATGAACAAGACAATCATGGAGCGTGCAAGGAGTATGAGATTGCATGTAGGATTTCCCTTACATTTTTGGGTGGAAGTCGTGGATATTATTGTTTACTTAATATATAGAGGGCCTTCAAGTTCCTTGGATGGTGGCATTCCATAGGAAGCATGGAAAAGTAAAAAGGTAAACTACTCATTTCGGAAGACTTTCAATTATGAAGCATTTTTCCATATTGATAGAGAAAATAGAACAAAGCTTGAGGCAAAATCCAAGAAGTGTACTTTTATTGGATATGGAGTTAATGATTTTGGTTATCACTTATGGGATTATGAAAATCACAAAATCATTAGGAGTAGAGATGTGTTATTCAATGAGAAGGCCATGTACAAACATTAGTTGTAGGGAAGGAAACAAGAAAAGGAAAACACATAATACATACTGCTTGATGAAATCATAGAAAATGAAATTATAGAAAATAAAAATGTTCAACAACAACAACAATAGGTACCTGAAACTCCTGCAAGTGTTGTTAGAAGATATACCAAGTTAATTAAACCCCTTGAACAATACTCTCCTTCAATGTATTATTTATTGTTGACTGATTATGGTGATCCAAAAAGATACGAAGAAGCAATGTAGGTAGAAACCAAAAAGAAGTGGGAGCAAGACATGAGAGAGGAGATGAAATCCTTGGTACTTAACCAGACTTGGGACTTTGTTTAGTTACATGCAGGTAAAATAGCATTGCAGAATAAATGGGTATATAGGTTGAAGGAAGACGATGGAGGAAAAAAGAGGTACAAGGCCAGACTTGTTGTAAAGGGTTTTGCACAGAAAAAAGGTATAAAATCCGATGAAATGTTTTCTCATATTGTTAAAATGACTTCAATTAGAACTATTTTAATTCTAGTGGCAGTAGAAGATTTGCATCTTGAACAGTTAGATGTAAAGACAAATTTTATCCACGGGGATTTGGAGGAAGAGATTTATATTAGCAACCACAGAGGTATGAGATCAAAGGGAAGGATAAATTAGTATGAAAATTGAAGAAGATCTTGCATGGCCTAAAGCAAGCCCCAAGGCAGTGGTATTTGAAATTGGACAATTTTATGACATAACAAGGTTATAGTAGATGTCATTATGTCCACTGTGTTTATTTTAAGAGACTAGATAATGGCAGGTATATTATCTTTTTATTGTATCTAGATGGCATGCTTGTTGTAGGGTTTAACATGCAAGATATAAATGTGCTCAAAAGAGAATTATCTAATACATTTGAGATGAAGGATTTGGGTGTTGCAAAGCAAATTATTGGTATGAGAATAACAAGAGATGAAAAAAAATGTAAATTAACATTGTCTCGGGGTGAGTACAAAGAGAAGGTGTTGGAAAGATTTAAAATGCAGGATGCAAAACCAATTAGTAAACCTTTGTACAGTCATTTCAAAGTGACTAAGGATATGTGTCCCAAGACATAGGAGAAAACAAACTACATGCCCAAGGTTCAATACTCATTAAAAATTGGTAGCTTGATGTATGCGATGGTATGCACAAAGCTAGATATTGCACATGCAATGGGATTTGTGAGCAAGTATATGAACAATTCAAGTAAAGAGAATTGGAAGGCAGTAAAGTGGATTCTTAGGAATGTGAGAGGTACTACTACTCAGGCAGTTTTGGCACATTACGACCCGTAGTTTTCTAATTCCAGTTAAGGAATTAAGGTTGTAATCTAATCTAGGTCAATGGATTACAGCTTTTGGATGCCACAGGATCTTATATATTGTATTGTAATGGTGAGAGAGATTATATTGTGATTGAGAGAGGATATTGTGAGAGAGTGAAGAGGAGGTTGTAGTGGATGTGTTGTAGGTGTTGTCCCTTAATTTTGTTGGATGGAATAAGGAAAGGATTGGTTGTTTTTCCGTGGACGTAGCCCATATTAGTTGAACCACATATATCAATGTCTCTCTTGTATTGTGTTATTTTTGGTTTTATTTTTGCATCCATCGTGATTTGTTTTATTTTTATTGATTCATGATCCTATTCCTAACAAATGTTGTAATAGAATTATGGGAATGGTTTTCATGAAACTATGTGGAATTATCATTGTGTAAGGAACTTGTTGTTATTGAGGAAAACTAATTACAGATGATAATCCTTGGAGTCCCCAATAGTAATATTTCTTGGTTGGTCTTTGTTGGAGCCTTGGAGGAAATTGGGATAGCTGGAGGGACAACATGGCAGAGAAGGGGATCCCATTCCTCGGGTTTTGCAGGTTGATGGGAAAAGATAGATGGTGGATTGGGATAGTTGTAGGAGTTTACAGATTGTGAAATTATGGGAAATGGGTTATGTGAAGAGAGCTAGAGCCAGCCATATGCGATTTCACCCTTGTGTATTTATAATCTCAGATCGAGGGTGGCCTCATTGCATAGAGATTAAGTGCAGTGGAGAGCTGATGATTTGGTGGAACATCCTTTGTCTGCAGCCAATTGGTGGTTGTTACCCAGAAAGATAAGTGTTATGATTTATTTATGATTATGTTGAATCGATGTTGTTTATGTCATGAATTGGATATTATTTATGTTTGCATGTATAAGCTTGCATCTATAACTATCAATGATTTAATTGTTTTTGCATAAGCATGTATGGTCATATTTCCATGCATTAATAAATTGATGGAAGGAAAGTGAGGTCCAATTGGTATCAGAGCAAGAAATTGATGGAAATTGATGGTTTTAAGAAGCACCCAATATCCTCAACAATGGACAAAGGGTATTGGGTATGTTACAAAGTGGTATCAGAGCTAAAATCAAGTGAATTGTGTGTAGTATGGAGTACATCGTAGCCTCAATAGTACACATAGGTTACTAGGTACATTACAATATACAAGAATATGTGATCACTTCATTGCCCCATTATTTGAACTAATATTTTACAAAACAAAACCAATACTATCTAAGGAATTTATGGAGGTTGTAGGCTCAATAAGATATTTGTGTGCGAATGAATATAACACCTACATAAGGATTTATAGTGCAACTAAAGCTCCTCATATATTTCCTATATTTGTATCTAACAAGGTAGTGCTTAGATAGATAGCCTATTAGATTATTCTTCATGGTTTCAATGCTTCATTAATAAAAGATCAAAAGAATTTATGCCCAACTTATCCCATGTACACAGTATCTTATGGGCTAAGTAACTCCGCATTTGATAGAATGGAAGCAAAATATTTTATAGACTAGAAGTTTGTAGAGGAAATATTTAAAAGGCGTGATCCTACAAAGTGATATATTACCATGCACTTCAAATAGTCATTACCTGGCCATATGGTCACAAAGAATGGGAAGAAGAAAAATATGGTCTTATGAAAAGAAGCACATGCTAGAATTTGATAGAGGAGAAAACAAAAGTGGGGGGGGGGGGAAGAAAAGATGATGAAGAATTACCAAAGAAACAAAATGTTGAAGATGAACTTAAACTGCGATAGAAGCAAAGGTAAAGGAAAATGTTGATGAAAAGAAGAAATTAGAAGAACGTGATTGGATAGGATCAAGACAAAAAGCCGAAGTTGAGTGAAAAATAGTGATTGAAGCTCGACAAAGAAAGAAAGAAAAGAAACTAAGTTAGAAGCCGAGGAGAAAAGGCTAACAAATGAAGCCAAGGCCAAGGTTAATGTTGATGCATGAGAAAAGAGAAACAAGTTGAGTAAGAACAACAAATAAGTTAGCAATTAAGGAAGAAAAGAAAAAGAAAGTCGAGGCAAATTTAGAACCTAAGAAGAAAGAATTGAACAAGAATAAAGAAGAAAGATGAAGAAGAGAAATGAGAAGTTGACCCCATGGGAATAGAACCATTGGAAGAAATGCATACTCCTACAAACTTCTCTATGTTATCTTTATCCATTTTGATTAAAAGAGGGGATATACCAATCCTTATTCCCAATAATGAATTTGCAAGTCTAGATTTATTCTCTTTCAACATAAGAAAAAGCATATAGTAAAATTGATCCATAAAAGGAGAAAGCTTATTCTGGACTGAGATTTGGTGCTTACTATAGAAACTAATATCATGGACACTAAAGATGTAGATGGTGTGGCCTTAGAATTTTCTGAAGTGGATTTCATTGAGGTTAATGTAGCAAGTGTTAGTGGCATGGCTGAAGAGATTAAATGGTGCAAAACAGAAGTGGAGATTTTGAAGAATCGAGTCAAATATTAAAAAGAAAAACAACATTCTATCTCAAAGTTTATTAAGTATTCATTGGAAATTTAGGATGATTTCAACCCATTGTAGAGGGATTTTAATAAGTGATCCCAACATCTTAATATGCAATGTCATGATGTGCTTTCCCTTTATAATTAGGCACAAGGATGAAAAATATGGTAGGAGAAAATTCATATTTAATTTGATTATGTGAAGAAGTGGCTAGTTGAGCTACACGATCTCTCTCATGAGATCCTTTGTCTTAGTGAAAGTGAAATACTTAGTATTGAAACATGTTTCAAATATTGGAAATATGCTTGTCAAAAGGCACGGAGAAATAATCAGAAAGAACTTGGGGAATGTGAAAAGCTATGGTGAGGAACTTAGAAACTTGAAAATACATGTAACCTTCCTAGCTTTGGTCCAAGAGATAATTTCCATCCTCAGAAGGAAGTTATGCAATCTTTGGAAGACAATAACTAACGAGAAAGACTTGTTATCAAATAAATTCCCCATGTAAAAAAAATGCACATGAAAGATTATATAGAGACCCCACAAATAAATAATTTATATAAAGTAAATCATGTCAAAGTTAGAGAACAATGAAGGAAAAGTGGAGTGGAAGCTTGCATAATTTAAAGCTCCAATAGAATGATCAAAATCTGGACCAGGGGTCAAAATTTAGCTCAAAAATCAACGTTCTCGGAATTGCCTCAAAACGAACATGATCGTAGCCCTCGTCGTTGCAAACCCAACGCAACTTGTTTTGTCTCAAACGGACGTCGGGAGCGAGAGATATTGCAATCTGTCTGAATCGTCAAACAGGGAAAAAAATGGATGTTGATTGTGCAATCCATACAGTCAGTACGGATGCTGACGTGGCATGACCGTACGCTGATGTGGTGGCCGTACGATGGCATGGTAGAAGTGACATGGCAGTTTTGGATTGGCTGACATCTAGGCGAATCGTGTTGTGACACGTGGCATCATTTTCAGCAAATGGTGTGGTGCCACGTGGCCCAGTCATGGGCTGCCACGTGGCACCCCTTTATTGGTCTATGGTTTGTTTATTAAAAAAATTATGGAGTCCATGTGGTTCGACCCCCGGATCTCCCCACCATGTAAAGCCTTTGCAAATTCCACGTTACCAATGCGCCATACTTTGTTGCTTGGTATATATACCATTTCATATATATTTAAATTGGCATGTATTAATGTTTGGGCACAGACAGGGATGGGGCTAAGCCCCAGCCCCCGTTCACATGCATATAACTATATGACCCCCCTTCCGCGCACGTATTACAAACAGATCTATATCCCCCGGTCATATGTGTCAACCCATGTGACCTTGTCTCTATGCGCGCGGGGTTTTAAAAGAAATGGTTAGCCCACGGTTTCGGGTGCTTACCCATGTGCCCGTGGCTTTGGCGGTTAGGGGCTGGGCGTGCCCTAACTGTTCGACGGTTTGCACCATTTTTCGGTTGCGCACCGATGCCGGGTTTTTACGCCTTAAATGGCGTGTGTGCTGGGTTCATGCAAGAAGGGTGCGTTTTGGCGAACCAGTTACAGCGAGCTTGAAGGAGGAAAATGGCAGGAGGCCTATCTTCCTCATCTTTTGGCCGATTGAGGTGCCGTAAAAGCCCAAATAGGGGTTTTTGGACGTCCTGAATCCATTGGCACTGTTATCAAGGCCATTTGAAGACTTATTTTTCAGGTTTTTAGCCATTGAAGTTTCAGCAAGCTCTAGGGAGCTTGAAGCCCTCATTGATGGAGGACATGTTTTGGTGAGCCTATGTTTGTTTTCTGTGATTGAATAATCATTTTTTGGCTAATTGATATGCTCTGAACACATTGGGACAGGTTTCAGAGGCTTTTGAGGACTTTTACAGGTGTTTTTGCCACAAATAAGCTCAGGGAAGCTTAAGGCCACATGTAGAAGAGGTCATGCCCGGATGAGCCATGATCCGTTTTCAGAGTTCTATTAGTCATTTTTTGGGTTTTTATGTGTTCTGATCTTCATGGTACAGTATGTTTTTCCATTGGAGTTGAGCAGCAGCTTGTAAAAGAACTTTTGACAAATTAATCCCAGAGAGCCAAGTCCATTGATGGAGGCTCAAGGAGATGTAGCCCGGAGGGGGGTGAACTCCTTTATCATGTTGTGATTGTTCTAAGTTTGATGGTTTATTTGCTGCAAGTTATGTTGTTGTGTATTTACTGAAAGTACATATATAACCATCTAAAAGAACAATTCCTCACACATAAGCATTTACAAGAAGATACATGAACTTAACACATAAGTTTATCTTGCATATTTTAACACATGAAGCAAGGTCCTGTAAAGTTTATTTTATTGAAGTAGAGGGTGCTTGCATAGCATAACAAGTCAGCCTTCTATTTTCAGATCAAGTGGTATCAGAGCATAGTTTGTTTTGCTCATGTGTTTTCCATTGATAGCTTGAGGTTTAGCTATTGGTTTTTGTGCAAGTTTTGTGTTGAAGTTTGATATCTTGCAAAGATGGAGGAAGCTTCAAGCAGTGATAGTTTTCATATATCTTCATTATCTAATTTCTTTGACAAAGAAGAGATTCTAACTATGAGAGATTTGATGAAATAGATGTGTGAAGACAGAGATGTGCACATTGTCCTTGAAGAGCAGTTGAAGGCCATGAAGGAGGAGAAAGACCAACTTCTTGAAAAGTTGCATGAGATGGAGATTCAACTCCATGAGGCAAAGGAAACCCTTACCAATTACATGCATGAACATAAGGTATGCAATGTTAGTTTATCTTCTAATTCCTCTCAAGATGAATGTTTTGGTGGTTTGAAAGTCACACAAGAGGAATAGGGTCTAAGTTGTTGTTAAAAATGGGCTATGAAGGTAAAGGGTTAGGCAAGCATGCACAAGGAATTGTTGAGCCTATTGTTGTTGAAGAGAGACCCAGTATTGTGGTCTTGGATATGAACGAAGAGATGGAGCAAATTCCAAAGTCGAGGAGACAAGGGAAAAAATTCCAAGGATAAATTTTGTTTCAAGTTCACCTCCTCGAGAAGGCTTTAAAGGTGAAAGTTCAAGAACTTTTGTTGAAAGTTTGATCCCTCCAACATGCAAGGCTTGTGTTCAAGATGAATGCAAATGTGTGAAACAAGAGAGTTGTGACAACGATGAGGACAAGAACATTGTTGATGGTCTTCAAAGGAGAGCTTGTAACTCTTCAGATTCACCTCCTCAAAGAGGCGATAAAGGTGAATGTTCAAGGTATAATTTTGCTTATCATTCAGTTGCTTTTGATTATGTTAAACATGATAACTTTATATGTAAAAATGGAAGAAAGGATCCATGTACATATTGTGGTTTATATAACCATCATGTTTCAAAATGTTGGAAAAGAATGACCAATTTTAGGAAACTTTCTAAGCAAAGACAACGTGAAAAGAGGATGCAAAAGATTTGCACTCATTGTCAGAAGCGGGGTCATCTTATTGACCAATGTTGGACGTTGCATCCAACCACTCATCCACAGCATAAGAAGCAGATGGATAAAGAGTTTGGAAAAAATGGAAGAGGAGATTCCATCATCGATGTGAGTCAAGATGATTCACAAGAGGACGATGTTCAGTAGAAAAAGTCACCATTGAGTTGGCTTGGTAAGAAATGGTTGGATTTCTTGAGAAAGTAATGCTTGTATTTTTCTATTGTAAATGCACTTTTCAGCGTTATGTGTGCATTTATGGGAAGCATGATAAGTTGCAACAGTTTATCACAACTTGCATGATGCAAGTTGCATGTGAATGCAATTCATTTTGAAGGCATTTTTGTCATTGCATAAATTCGCCAGGAGGATGTAAAAGATGGATATGATGTTCACTTGTTACAACCATGTATCTTTTTCATGTTCAGCTCTTATGTACCCACATGTTTTTGGGTTTATGTACTTATGTTTGTACTGGAAGGAGAGTTGAAGAGTCATGCAGATGCATTTGTTTTTATGTATGTGTAAGCAGTAAACTAATGATGGTTCATCATGAATGATTCATGATTGTGACATGATTGTGTATCATGTTTGTCGACTTGTCATTTTGGAAGATTGAGATGTTTCAATGAGTCTCGACTGGTGTTGATGATTTTCTGACGACTATGTTGTGTCGATCATGTTTTTCGACTTATGTTTAGTCGATGGCGTTTGTTGACTTGAAAGTTGATTTTGAGTACACTAAGATACAGGAAAAACACCATGTACTTTGATGAAGTACAAGATGTGACAGTTTGTTTGAAGAGAAAAAGACTTTGTTGGCATCATTTTTCAGTCTTGTATAATTTGTTTTCAAGATTGATAGTTTTCTTGGCTTGTGGCAAGATGTCACAGGAGAGTTTTTGCAGCCATTGGAGAGCTGATTTTGTTGACGTCAAAGAGTTCACAAGAGGGACTTGATTCTCAGTGGGAAGGTTGGCAGTCTTCACAGCACAGAGAGAACAGTGGGTCGGCAGCAGCCAGAGAACAGTGGTTGAAGGACATAGCCAGTTGCAGTGCAAGGCATGTCAAAGTATCCAGGTGATTGTCGAAAAGACTTTTCAAGTAGAATCAGTTAATATAACTTGAAAGCAGACAGATAATCATAAGATTTTGTGGGTCCAAAAGCCTTTCAGTGGGAAGGTGTGATCAAAATCTGGACCAGGGGTCAAAATTTAGCTCAAAAATAAACGTTCTCAGAATTGCCTCAAAACGAACGTGAGCGTAGCCCTCGTCGTTGTGAACCCAACGCAACTTGTTTCATCTCAAACGGACGTCAGGAGTGAGAGATATTGCAATCTATCCGAATCGTCAAACATGGAAAAAAATGGATGCTAACTGTGCAGTCCGTACAGTCAGTACGGATGCTAACGTGACATGACCGTATGCTGACGTGGTGGCCATACAATGACATGGCAGAAGTGACGTGGCAGTTTTGGATTGGTTGACATCTGGGCGAATTGTGTTGTGACACGTGGCATCATTTTCGGCAAATGGTGTGGTGCCACATGGCCCAGTCATGGGCTGCCACGTGGCACCCCTTTATTGGTCTATGATTTGTTTATTAAAAAATTTATGGAGTCCATGGGGTTCGACCCCTGGACCTCCCCACCATGTAAAGCCTTTGCAAATTCCACTTACCAATGCGCCATACTTTGTTGCTTGGTATATATACCATTTCATATATATTTAAATTGGCATGTATTAATGTTTGGGCGCGGACAGGGCTGGGGCTAATCCCCAGCCCCTGTTCACATGCATATAACCATATGACCCCCCTTCCACGCACGTATTAAAAATAGAGCTATAGCCCCCGGTCATATGTATCAACCCATGTGACCTTGTCTCTATGCACGTGGGGTTTTAAAAGAAATGGTTAGCCCACGGTTTCGGGTGCTTACCCATGTGCCCGTGGCTTTGGTGGTTAGGGGCTGGGCGCGCCCTAACTGTTCGATGGTTTGCACCATTTTTCGATTGCGCACCGGTGCTGGGTTTCTACGCCTTAAATGGCGTGTGTGTTGGGTTCATGCAAGAAAGGTGCGTTTTGGCGAACCAGTTACAACAAACTTGAAGGAGGAAAATGGCAGGAGGCCTATCTTCCTCATCTTTTGGCCGATTGAGGTGTCGTAAAAGCCCAACTAGGGGTTTTTGGATGTCCTGAATCCATTGGCACTTTTATCAAGGCCATTTGAAGACTTCTTTTGTAGGTTTTTAGCCATTGAAGTTTCAGCAAGCTCTAGGGAGCTTGAAGCCCTCATTGATGGAGGACATGTTTTGGTGAGCCTATGTTTGTTTTCTGTGATTGAATAATCATTTTTGGCTAATTGATATGATCTTAGCACATTGGGATAGGTTTCAAAGGATTTTGAGGACTTTTACAGGGGTTTTTACCACAGATAAGCTCAGGGAAGCTTAAGGCCACATGTAGAAGAGGTCATGCCTGGATGAGCCATGATCCGTTATTAGAGTTCTATTAGTCATTTTTGGGGTTTTTATGTGTTCTTATCTTCATGGTACAGTCTGTTTTTCCATTGGAGTTGAGAAGCAGCTTGTAAAATAACTTTTGACAAATTAATCCCAGAGAGCCAAGTCCATTGATGGAGGCTCAAGGAGATGTAGCCCGGAGGGGGGTGAACTCCTTTATCATGTTGTGATTGTTCTGAGTTTGATGGTTTATTTGGTGCAAGTTATGTTGTTGTGTATTTATTGAAAGTACATATATAACCATCTAAAAGAACAATTCCTCACACATAAGCATTTACAAGAAGATACATGAACTTAACACATAAGTTTATCTTGCATATTTTAACACATGAAGCAAGGTCCTGTAAAGTTTATTTTATTGAAGTAGAGGGTGCTTGCATAGCATAACAAGTCAGCCTTCTATTTTCAGATCATAGAACAACATCAGTTTCCACTAGTTGATAATGTTCAAAAGTTTTTAGAATCTTGGAAAAATTATGCCAAAACTTATGTAAAATAAAAAAGGGGAAGCTTCCATGACTCAAGTGGAAGGCAAAGGGCCATGAATTTGAAATACTTTGACTTCCTGCTTCTCAATTTTGTATAAATAGAGCCCAAGTTAAGAAGAATAGTATTTTTTCTTAGCATTGTAAACATTTTTCTAGTTAATTAAGAAGCCTTTTGACCAATTTTTGGAATATCCATTATATCATATGTTTTTGTATGGGACTTTTCTCTACTTCCTTGTGCTAGAATTGATGTAAGAATGTTCATTTTTCCATGGAATATTATCATTCATTTATGATTTATTCTTACTTCTATCATTCAATGGTTGTTGAAATGTGGATATGGAGCTAAAATCAATCATTCAATCATTGGATAACCTTGTTATCTTGCTGGTTATTTAGAAATTTATGTCATTAAGAAAAAAAAAACTATTCTATGTTATTAATGATTGTCATCGTTGTTGGTTTCATCTCTACTTCTTGTTATTGAAATCCTAGCTAGGTGCCTATAATTTAGGAATACATTTTGTGTTTAGATTAGGATTGCATTTAGGATTTATAGTTTAATATGTCGGATCATGTTGTCATTCATGCAAAAGGATTGATGTCAAAGGAACAATGTTTTTTCATAGTATATTGATGTTGTGATTGATGGATCATGTATTGACCTTGATGTCAATGGATTGATGTCAAGAGGAGTCATAGTCATATGTGTAGATGAAGATGGATAATTGAGTTGTCATTTATATATGATTCATATTTGGATTGATGTAAAGATGACTCATTATTGTCTTGTCATGGTTGTACAAATGGATGAACTCCAAAGTGGTCCCCTTATGGTGAAATCCCTCACGGGAAGACTCTTTGCGGTGAACTCCAAAGTGATTATTGTATTGTCATGGTTGTACAAATGGATGAACTCAAAAGTGGTCCCCTTATGGTGAAAGTCCTCACAAGAAGACGCTTTGTGGTGAAATCCAAAGTGGTCCCCTTATGGTGAAATCCCTCACAGGAAGACGCTTTGCGGTTGAGTTATCCTAGTAGTATGGTTAGAGAACCCATTCTTAATTGTGAAATAATGAGATGAAGATCAGTGAATTTTTCAGTGAAACTATCCTATATGGATAGTGCTTATCAAGTCATTTCTGGTGGTATGTGGAACGTCACATAACTCCTCACGGTTTGAGAGTTATGGCCTTACGAAGTTGGAGGACCCTCATATGTTGGCTTGAAGCCCCAAAAGGTCAAAGAAGTCAAAGTTCTTGCAAAGAAGAGATTATTTAAATAATAAAGTGAAGTGACAAAATCAAAGAGGATTATTTAAATAATAAAGTGAAGTGACAAAGTCAAAGAGGATTATTTAAATAATAAAGTGAAGTGACAAAATCAAAGAGGATTATTTAAATAATAAAGTGAAGTGACAAAGTCAAGGACAATTATTTAAATAATAAAGTGACAAAGTCAAAGAGGATTATTTAAATAATAAAGTGAAGTGACAAAGTCAAGGAGGATTATTTAAATAATAAAGTAAATGGAGAACTTTCTAATTATGGAAAATGGTTATAAGAAGGTTAACCATAAAATGAGGAAAATGGGTTAAGTGGTCAAGTGGCTATTGGATACATGGACAAGTGGCAAATTGGGCAAAGTTGGACAAAGTGGCTATGTGGACAAAGTGGCCTAGAAGATGCCTCTAAGGAAGCTACTTGGAGAGTATAAATAAGAAGCAAGGGTCTCTTGTGAAAATCATCTATTGAGCATAGCTTGAAGATCTATTCTTAGTAAGAGAGGGATTGCAAGTTCTCATGGATGCCAATGGAAACTTGAGTGTGAGCTAATGTTAGGTTCTTGAAGTCTAAAGCAAGTTCCAAGTCTGCATTCTATGGGCTCATATTGTTAATTTTTAAGCTATTATTATAGTTATTTGCATTTCAATAGATAACAATAGCATAATACAATATCACTGAGAAATACACAATCACAAGAGACACAACATTTATCCTAGGAAACCCTCTAGGGGAAGAAAATCCAACAAAACTTCCTTATTATAGATAGCCAATACAATGCCAAGAGATAACTCAAACTAAAATAGAAGTTCCTCTCCCAAAGATGCGTCACTCTCTCTCCTTCTTCTGCAATTCTGAAACTTGTCTCTCAAAATGAGCAAGTGAGTTGTGTATAAGTGAGGCGCTAGCCTCCTTATTTATATTAGACTGGAACGTGTGAAGTGTCTCTTCACTGGCAGGGCCAACTTCTCCAACTAGGTGGTTATAACCACCTTTATTATAATTCAGTGCCCCTTTAATATTTTCTAGGGCCGACTTCTTATTCTACCTATTACAATTATCTTTTTACCAGTCCGCAAAAGGGGATTTGGTCCTTTATAATAACCGACATGGTCAATCTGTAATGGGGATTGATTCAATGAATAATATATCAAATAATAATAAGAATACACAATGCAGTTACATTATTTTAACACTCCCCCTTAACAAGAAGGGTGTTCTTCAGCAGCATCATGCGAGAGAGAGAGGACAACATCATCAACAACATCAAGTGGGTGAGAGGACATCATCATCAATATCATCTTGGAACACTGACTGGCGTATCTATAAATCATCAGAAGTTTTCTTCATCGGCAACATCGTCATTCTCAAAGGAATTCCATCATCATCTGCATCAATATGTATTAGTATAAAAATTGATACATCATCATCATCATCATCACCGCACGAGGTTGGCTCATCATAATACAGGACTGGCTTTACATCATAGCTATCAAGTTGGAAGCTCAGTACTCGTCTCATCTCAATATCTTGCTTTACGTCACAGCACTCAGGCTGGAGGAAAGATACTAGACCGGCTTTACATCACAACTATCAGGTTGGAAGCACAGTACTAGTCTCTTCTCATCGTCTTGCTTTACGTTAGAGCACTCAAGCTAGAAGAAAGATACTAGACTAGCTTTACGTCACAGTTATCAGGCTGGAAGCACAGTACTAGTCTCATCTCATCATCTTGCTTTACGTCACAGCACTCAAGCTGGAAGAAAGATACTAGACTGGCTTTACGTCACAACCATCAGGCTGGAAGCATAGTACTAGTCTCATCTCATCATCTTGCTTTACGTCACAGCACTCAAGTTGGAAGCAAGATACTCGTCCTGCTTTACGTCACAACCATCCGGTCGAAAGAAGGATACTAGACTGGCTTTACGTCACAGCTATCCAGCCGAAAGCTTAGTGCTAGTCTCATCATATAATATTTCTTTACATCACAACCATCAGGTCGGAAGCAAGGTACACATCCTGCTTTACGTCACAACCATCAGGTCGGAAGCAGGGTACTAGACTTGCTTTACGTCGCAGCTATACAGCCAGAAGCATAGTACTAGTCACACATCATCTTGCTTTACGTCGCAACTATCAAGTCAAAAGAAAGGTACTCATCCTACTTTACATCACAACCATCAGGTCAGAAGCAGGATACTAGACTAGATTTACGTCATAGCTATCTAGCTGGAAGCACAGTTCTAGTCACATCACATCATCTTGCTTTACGTCACAACCATCAGGTCGGAAGCAAGAGATGTCTCATCTCATCATCTACTCCCCCTTTCGAGGAGGGTCCTTTCGGACTATACCAAGCTTATCTCGAAAGTACTCAAACTTTATACAAGATAGGGGCTTGGTCAACACATCAGCAACCTGTTCATTCGTGCTAATGTATTGGAGCTTTTAAGGCTCCTCTCTACACCATGTCATGGATGTAATGATATCACATCTCTATGTGTTTCGACCTGTCATGGAAAACATGATTCTCTGTCATCTTTATGCAGCTTTGGTTGTCACATAGGATCAAGGTTGCTCTCCTCTCTAAGTCAAATAGGTCGGTCAACAACTTTCGAAGCCATATAGCTTCGCAGCTAGCAGAACATGCAGCAATGTATTCTGCTTCCTCTATGTTGAGAGCAATGCTAGATTGCTTCCTACTCTGCCACGAGATCATAGTTGATCCCAAATTGAAACAACATCCTGAAGTGCTTTTCCTGTCAGAAACACTTCCTGCCCAATCTGCATCAGTATATCCACTCAATGTGAATTCATGATCTCCATCATAGCCGAGACCACAATCTATTGTACCCTTAAGGTACCTCATCACATGTTTTGCAACCACTAAGTGAACATGTCTAGGTTCTACCAGAAACTGACTCAAGGTGTTCACGGAAAAAAAAAAAATGTTTGGTCTGGTGTTCATCAGGTACATCAACGATCCAATATTTTGTCTGTACAATGTGGCATCAATCAATTCTGACGAAGTGTCGACTAGCAGCTTCAGCTTCGCTTCCATGGGTGTATTCATGGGCTTGCACTCCAACATGTCAAATCTCTTCAGGATTTCGACCGTATACTTCCCTTGGTTAAGGAATATCCTCTCAGGACTCTGCCATACCTCAAGACCTAAGAAATAATGCATTAGGCCAAGGTCTTTCATTTCAAATTCCGAGGCAAGTCTCTTTTTACATTCGGTGATGAGATTTTCTTCTCCAGTTAAGAATAAGTCATCCACATATAGCAATAAGATTACTGGTTCATTATTCATGACTTTGAATCAGAGGTTAGAGTCTTCTTTACTCTTGGTAAAGCCTAAGCTCGTCAAGAAACTGTCTATATAGCCATACCAAGCTCTAGGAGCTTGCTTCAATCCGTATAAGGCTTTCTTCAATCTGCAGACATGAGACTTCATGTCTTCAACCTCAAATCCTTAGGGTTTCTCTATATACACTTCCTCTTCGATGACACCATTCAGGAAATCTCTCTTTACTTCCATTTGGTGCAGCTTCCACTTCATCTTAGCTGCAAGAGCTATGATGGTTCTGATCGAAGTGTATCTGGCTATAGGAGCCAATGTCTCTTCATAGTCAATGCCTTCTTTCTAAGAAAATCCACGAGCAACAAATATTGATTTATACTTCTCAATACTTCCATCAGCAGCGTGTTTTATTTTGAAGAGCCATTTGGAGGATACCACATCTTTACTCTTCGGTCTGGGAACTATTTCCCATACTTTGTCCTTCATTGTGGATTGGTATTCCTCTATCATGGAATCTGCCCATTCTTTCCTCTGAATGGGTTCTTCAAGTAGGTAGGCTCCTCCTCTAGAAGATCACACATCAAAGCCGTATAACTGGAGAATGGCTTTGGTCTTTTCACCTATCTCGTAGTTCCTTGGGGAACACCGTACTTCTCTCCATCTTGAATAAGCTCTCTAGCCCAAGTTACCTTTCTTTTATGGAGGGTCGTCATCTGAGGAGGTTCTTAAACTTCTATCAAGTCATGATCTTCTAGTGATTCCTCATCAGGGGAAGTTACGACTTCCCTCACTGGTTCAGCAGCTCTGGGAACCTCCCTCACTGGTTTTGCAGTCTTGGGGATTACGGGTTCCTCTTCATATACTTCTTCAAGATGGCATCTTCATCAAAAGTCACGTCCCTGCTGATCTCAATGTGATGATGACATGGTATATAGATTCTGAAGGCCTTGGAAACCTCACAGTATCCCACAAATATTCTCTTCTTTCCCGAAGGTTCCAGCTTGTTTCTCTTCTCTTTCGGTATATGAATAAATACTGGGCAGCCAAATATTTTGAGATGGCTTACCTCTGGCTTCTTTCTGGTGTACATCTCTTCCAGGGTCTTGAGCCCAAGTGCACTATGGGATAATCGGTTTTGCACATATACAGCTTCCATTTATGCTTCTGCCCATAAGCACATAGGAAGATCTTGATCATGGATCATAGTCTTCACAGCTTCCATTATTGTTTTGTTCTTTCGTTCAGCTACACCGTTTTGTTGGGGATTATAGGGAGTAGTGAGTTCCCTCTTGATCCCAACAT
>ML779763.1:146584-161738 GCA_009831015.1 Picea engelmannii | reverse complement strand
TTAAATAATAAAGTGAAGTGACAAAGTCAAGGAGGATTATTTAAATAATAAAGTAAATAGAGAACTTTCTAATTATGAAAAGTGGTTATAAGAAGGTTAACCCTAAAATGAGGAAAATGGGTTAAGTGGTCAAGTGGCTATTGTATACATGGACAAGTGGAAAATTGGGCAAAGTTGGACATAGGTGACAATGTGGACAAAGTGGCCTAGAAGATGCATCTAAGGAAGCTACTTGGAGAGTATAAATAAGAAGCAAGGGTCTCTTGTGAAAATCATCTCTTAAGCATAGCTTGAAGATCTATTCTGAGTAAGAGAGGGATTGCAAGTTCTCATGGACGCCAATGGAGACTTGAGTGTGAGCTGATGTCAGGTTCTTGAAGTCTGAAGCAAGTTCTAGATCTGCATTCTATGGGCTTAGATCTTCCATAGAAATTATGGTATGGTTACATAGTTGTCTTGATAAACACACTTGCTTATTGTATGGTGAATGCTTAAGGAATTCTTGGTATGGTTGTTGTGATATGATTATGTTGATTGATTGATAGAGTGAGAAACACTCTTATGTTTCAGTACTGATATGGTTTATATAGTATATTCGTTACTTATGCTTGAGTAGCATTGATATTGTACATGGTTGAGGAGCATGAGTATGTTGTTGGAGAGAATGGATGTGTTGAGATTGGTTATGGTACAGATTGGACAGGGATAGACAGAAATGAATGTGACTGAAGGCTACAGAGGATTTGAGTTTTTCATGGAGATAAAAATCAAATTACATAGAAGGCATACGCAAGTTGTAGTACAGACTGGTCGCGCACATACACGAGTTGTACTAATGGTAGGGCGCGTACATACACGTGTTGCACTACTCATAGGTCATGTACCTATTGACAGATTGGTATCTATTGAGGATTTATACCTCTTCTCAGTTGGTACTGAGTTGTGTAAGCTGAGTCTTGCATTGTTGATCCAGAATTGGATCTAGGAGATTGATGGGGCTCAGAAAGGCCTAAAAACAAAATTTCTCGGAATGGCTTCAAAACCAATGTGTACATAGACCTCGTCGATACGAACCCAACAAAACTTGAACCGGCTCAAACGGACATCGTATGCTCCAGATATGGCGATCTGTTCATTTTTCCAAACATATAAAAAAATGATGAATGTACAGTTCATATAGTCCATACAATGCCACGTGGAAGATGACTATACATGGCGTACGACCATATAGCGAATGTGGCAGGCATAGTTGACGCTGATGTGGCAGCATCTGGAGTTGACACGTGGCAAGTTGACTGGGCATACAAACGGATGACGTGTCAAGAAGGTACAGGTGGACCAATCTGACAGCGACACATGTCACCACTGCAAGGGTGGCACATGGAATGCCCATACGGTGTACGTACGACATGTGGAAAACAGTGACTGGGAAAGGTTGACAATTGGGCAGTTGAAAAGTGGACAAATGTTGGTTTGACACGTCAGTTGGTTCATACAAATAATGTGGTGCCACGTGGCCCAATCATGGGCTGCCACATGGCACCCATGCATTGGTTTATTATTTGGAAAAAATTTGTAGGTTCACCGAGTTCGAACCCATGACCTATTTGGGCATTGAGCTCTACGCGTAGGCCGGGATACCAACCTGCCTACCTTATGGGTCTTAACCTATAATGTTTTGAATGTATAAATGTTGGTATAGTTGTATATATGAGCAGAGTTAGGGACGGGGATAAGCCCCAACCCCTGATGGGAACCACCATATGTCCACTACAATGTGACCATACCCTTTGTATAAATGGCGCGGTCCCACTCCATACCAGCCAACCCACGGTTCCGTCCAAATCTCCACATGACCAGGTTCCATTCTGTTTGGGTGAGGAGGTTACAGGGTTAGCCTCGGTCAGTCGAGCTAGCCCGTACACCAAGGGGAATAACCACTAGCCAAAGAACAGGGGACTTAGCCCAATATTAGTGCGTGTGGAGTAATATCCCATGGCCACATGGCCCGGTGCACAGGACTAGGGGCTGAGTTAGCAAGGGGGGGAAGTGCTCAAACCTTTAGCGCATGGCCACATGGAGGTTCCCATATGACCAGGGGCACGAAGATAAAGGGGTGTGCCCAAATATATGCAGAAGTGGGTTTTCCATTATATAATAGTTATTTTTCTTTTATTTTTGCAGCAGTTTTGGAGATTTTTGGCCCTTTTGGGGGACATTGGACCCTTTTTTATGATAGATCTTGGGGGAAAGTTGGGATATGGTTACCAACTTCATATATACATAAACTAGGGCTTCTTGAAGCCAAGGAGAGGAGATTCAGAGCAGGTTTATGCTGAAGATTTTCCAAGCCAAAGCCATTTTTATGCAGGGGAGCTATTGAGGAGCGCACCTTTGCGGGCCATTTCTGGGAGCTCTGATCATCTGAATTCAGTGTCATTTCTTTTGTTGGGTTCTAGAGATCTGGTAGAACAAGAAAAAATCAGTTTGTAACCTTTTTGGCACTGCTGTGATGTACTTTTAAAGCTTCGAACAAAAATAAGAAAGACTCACTCATTGAGGCAAAGACCCGAAGACATTGGCGAGATTATCGAACTCTGTTATCACATTGGTGTTTATGGTTTGTTGTTCTTCTTGCTTTATTTCAGATCTGTATATGTGCATATGGCTATGATGTTTCTTCTATAATTATTCCTCTTTCATTCATCTTCCTAAGTGGTTAATAAACACATGCATAATAACTCAACCATTGTCGTTTAAAAGATCTTTTCGGATCAAGTGGTATTAGATCTAGTTGATGTTTGGATTTGATTTTTTCATGTTAACCAAGGAAAAGATACATCATGGTGAAGGTGAGCTTATTGAAGAGAATCCATTGATTGGATTGAGAAAGAGAACTTCTCAAAGAGAGAATATGGCATCAGAAGAGGGACTTTCTCGGGATGAGAAAAAGTTTCGAAAAACTTTCTTCACCATGTCAGAGATGATGAAGGTTTTGTATGAGGATTACTTGGAATGGAAGCGACTGACTCTGGGTTAATCTTCAAAGGGAAAAAGTGAAGGAGAAGATCCTCCTCAAATTCCTCCTTCACCTCCATCTCCACCTCCTTCTTCTCCTTCTTCTTCAAGTTCAAGTTCTAAATCCAATGCAAAGAAACATGTTCATAAACATAAGAATGAAATGCCTTTATTAAAAAATGATGTTAAATTCGAATTACCCATGTATGATGGTGAATTCAATGCAGAGAGACTTGATAATTGGGTCAGACAGATGGAGGTTCATTGCAGTGTGAAAAACATCAAGGATGAGGCAACTCAGGTCAAGTTGGCATCCCTTAGACTTGTAGGCACAACACTCATCTGGTGGCAAAGAAAGTTGCAAAATGGCACACAACAAGTGGGTAATGTATTTACGTCATGGCAAAGTTTTATTTATACACTTAGAAAACAATTTTATCCTTTGGGTTACATACCCAAGAAACTCTTATGAATTATATAGGAGGTTTACCTGCACATATTCGAAACATTGTATTGATGTTTGGACCTACTAATCTTGATGAGGTTTTTGTTCAAGCAACATACATTGAAGTAGGGAAAACATGTGTTGGTGTATCAGGGGAATCATTTTCAAGGAAAGAGGACAAAAGGAAGTGGAATTGCAAGAAGGCAAATTCAGTGGCAAGAAAGGAAGAGAATCCCTCTTGCAATTGCATCCCGAGAAGAGGCCAAAGTGGTTCAAGGAAAAGAAAGGGAGGCAAACAGTTGCGACAACAACACGACCCACAGACTTGGGATCAGATTCAGGTGATGAATCAAAAGTCTCATTGGTTGGTTTGACAGGTAAAACTGGTGACAGATTTGATGCTAGAAGTAAATTGTTTCACATAAGGGTCATCATGTGACACACTAAGGTTGACACATTGATAGATAGTGGATCTCAATCTAACTTAATTTCATGGAAATTGGTTAAACAGTTGGGATTAAAAACACAGATGCATCATAAGCCTTACACACTTAAATGGATAAGCAATAATCATCAATTGCACATAACAAAGCAATGCACATTAAAATTTGAAATTTCATCTAAGTTTGTGGATGAGGTAACATGTGATGTGGTGCCACTAAGTGAATGTGGAATGGTCTTAGGCAATCCTTACTTGTATGATCGTAAGGCAATCTTCTACAGGGAAAAGAATAAATATCACTTAATCAAAGAAGCTCAAGAATATGTGGTTCATGCTCATCATTTAAAGGAAAATAAATCTCTTCAAACTATGGAACAATTAAGAAAGGCAGTTCAAGCAAGAAACACACCTATAATTGTTTCGAATCAAGTAATTGATCTTAAGCAAGAACAAGAGATGATTGTAGAATGGAAAATAAATCACACTTTGCTTCAAGATAAGCTAATGTCATGCAAATATTACAAACATATCAGCTCATTTGCAGTCATACTTTTAATGCTATAATTAGTAATGTTGTCTACATGGATGATAGTGGCTTCACTAAGATGTGGCAGGGTACAAATGGCTAACAATATGTTGTCAATTATCATGATTGTGTTACAGTTTATCTTGATGAGACAAGTGCACAGGACAGATTTCAAAGACAAAGAACAAGTTGGGTGGCCTATCCCGAGCTTGATGACTGGTCAGTAACCTTTTATGGGACCAAAAGGTCTTTAGTGGGGAGGTGTGATCCAGAATTGGATCCAGGAGCTTGATGGGGCTCAGAAAAGGCCTAAAAATCAAAGCTTTCAGAATGGCTTCAAAACAGACGTGTGTGTAGGCCTCGGCGATACAAACCCAACGCAACTTGGACGGGCTCAAACGAACGTCGTGTGCTCCATATATGGCGATCTATTCATTTTTCCAAACAAGCAAAAAAATGATGATTGTACAGTCCATACAGTGCCATGTGGCAACTGACTGTACAGGCTGTAAGGCCATACAACTAACGTGGCAGATACAGTTGATGCTAACATGGTAGCATCTAGAGGTGACATGTGGTAGGCTGACTAGGCATACAGACGGATGATGTGTCAAGAAGGTACAGGTGGACCAATCTAGAAGTGACATGTGTCACCACTGCAAGGGTGACATGTGGCACACCCGTACAGTGTACGTATGACACATGGCAGATGCTAACTGGGAAAGGTTGACGACTGAGCAGCTGACAAGTGGACGAATGTTGGTTTGACACGTCAACTGCTTCGTGTGAATAATGTGGTGCCTCGTAGCCTAGTCATGGGTTGCCATGTGGCACCCCTATATTGGTTTATTATTTGGAAAAAAATTGTGGGTTCACCGAGTTCGAACCCGTGACCTATTTGGGAACTGAGCTCTACGCGTAGGCCAGGCTACCAGCCCGCCTACCTTATGGGTCTTAACCTATAATGGATTTGAATGTATAAATGTTGGTATAGTTGTATATACGGGTGGAGTTAGGGCTAGAAATAAGCCCCAGCCTCCGTTTCGAACCACCATATGTCCACTACAATGTGACCATAACCTTTGTATAAATGGCGCGGTCCTACTCCATACCAGCCAGCCCATGGTTCCATCCAAAGCTCCACATAACTAGGTTCCATTATGTTTAGGTGCGGAGGTTACAGGGTTAGCCCCGATCGGTCGAGCTAGCCCGTCGACCAAGGAGCATAACCATCGGCCAAATAATAGGGGTCTTAGCCCAATATTAGTGTGCATGGAGTAATAGCCCGTGGCCACATGGCCCGGTGCATAGGACCAGGGGCTGAGTTAGCAAAGGGGGGCAACGCACAAACCTTTAGCGCCTAGCCACATGGAGGCTCCCATATGACCAAGACCACAAAGATAAAGGGGTTGCGCACAAATATATGTAGAAGTGGGTTTTTCACTATATAATTGTGATTTTTCATTGATTTTTTTAGTATTTTTGGAGATTTTTGGCCCTTTTCAGGAGATACTGGGCCCTTTTTTAGGCCAGATATTGGGGGGAAGTTGGGAGATGGTTACCAAATTCAGATCTATATAAACCAAGGCTTCTTGAAGCCAAGGAGAGGAGATTCAGAGCAGGTTTATGCTGAATATTTGCCAAGCCAAAGACATTTTTATGCAGGGAAGCTATTGAGGAACGCACCTTTGCGGGCCATTTCTGGGAGCTTCGGTCATCCGATTTCAGTGTTGTTTGTTTTGTTGGGTTCTAGAGAACTGGTAGAACAAGACCAGATCAGTTTGTAACCTTTTTGGCACTACTTTGATGTACTTTTAAAGCTTCGAATAGAAATAAGAAAGCCTCACCCACTGAGATAAAGGCCCAAAGACGTAGGCGAGATTGTCGAACTCCATTATCACATTGGTGTTTATGGTTTGTTGTTCATCTTTCTTTATTTCAAATATGTATATGTGCATATGGTTGTGATGTTTCTTCTATAATTCTTCCTCTTTCATTCATCTTCCTAAGTGGTTAATAAACACATGCATAATAACTCAACTATTGTCGTTTAAAAGATCTTTTCGGATCAATTGTAGAGTTGGTGCTCTTGTGGAGTTGTAAATCTATTCAGTTGTTGTTGATAACCCAAGGATTGTAGTCTGTAATAAAAAGAAAACTGTACATACATCTTGTGTTATTTGTGTTCTTTGTGTTCCTTGTGGTGATGACTTATTTATGATATATGTTGTTGGTATATATTGTTGATGTATGTTCACATTTAAGTGGTTATAAATGACAACAATAAGTTATGAGTAAATGGTAATTGCTAACTAAGGAGTTTTGTGAAGGGAAGTTGAAAAAGATCCCTCCACTGATTCACCCCTCCTCTCAGTCTGGTCGGTGTGTCCAACGTAATATTCAAACACAAAACCTACCATTGATAGCTGAGACAAAAATCAAAGGAGTTTGCTAACTCACATGAAGAAAAGGCTAATTGGCCCTTCTCTTGGGGTGAATTTCTACAATTGACGACAAGCATTCATCTACGTCAACATGTTCACAACCATTCCACTCCCAACACTAAGTCACACCCTCCCATTCCTATGTCAAACATGTTAGATTTCAAAGGTTAGTCACACATTTTGAGTTTCACATTCTCACACTTACCACCATATTTCATAGTGCTGCCATTGGCTATCATGATTTGAAAATTGTGAATGACATGGACATAACATTGTGTCTCTTCTACTACTTGATGATGAATGAAAATGTGGGCACTACAACTATCTATTAAGACATTCACCTTCTTGTGCTTTATATATTTCACCAACTCCAAGGTTTGGGGAGATGTAATGCCTACCAATTGATGAATTAAAATTCATGGTTACTCACAAGGATTGTACTGTACCCAGACACTCCGATACTTTTTGGGATGGTGGGGGTCTTTATTTCACAAAACTGTTAAACTTTGATAACATATAATTATTCCTCTCTACCCTATAATGAAATTATAAATGCAAAATGACATGCAAACTCATGCAATTCATGTAAACATACATAAATATAAGATTTTGAGTGATTATTTAAGAAAATAACAAGTTAACTCATTTTCATACATAATAAACAACAAAGAAGCACCAATAATAAAACACCTATCTTTAATAATAAAAGACACCAATTGGTTGTTGACATGGGATGTTCCTCCTAGCCATAGGCATTGTTGCACTAATTCTTTCTACAACAAGCCACCCCTGTTTTGGGGCTATGATTCCACAAGGAATATCAAGACCATTACAACCCAATTCCCACTAATTTCTCATCTTATTCACTCATGCAACCATCCCAATCACCGACTCTCTTTCCCCCTTCAGTATGCACAACCCAGAGAAGTGGACCTTCTTCTCTGCAACATAATCACTCAGGCCATCACACCTCGTTTCTTAGGCTCTAGCACAGACTAGCCAGGAAAATCTCAATGTTGGGATCTAAAGGGGTTCTCAATATCAATTTTCGCAATAGTCATACAATTCATCTGCCTTACAGGCTATGGTCCATTTCTCTTGCAATCCGTACTAGTAGCATGAAGGTGGAGAGATGGATGGAATAATGGAAAAAATAATGATAGAATGATAGGTAGCTATCCAAAATCAAGGATTAAGTATGCATGTATCTAACTTGCCACTTGGTACTCAAGCAAGTCCTCCCCAACTACTTTTTCATGCATCTCAAGGCTGATATGCTTTATACTTAAGATAAGGTAATGACTTTGGATTATAATCAAATATTATACCATTCGTAGCTTTTGTCCCTTTGGCCCCCTTAGCCCCCTCTCATTCCTCTCTCATGGATTCATAGCCCCACATCATTTTAGTCCCCCTTGCCTTGCAACCAACGATGTATTTTTTTTATTTATAACTTCAATTGTCATCATTTAAATTCCTTGGCCCTCTGCCATGTTATTTGACTCACAACCTAATTCACATATTTCATTAGATTATGGGGATCAAAGCTAGGGTCTTACACGGATGTTGCTAAAAAGTAACTTTATCAATAGGGGTTGTACTTTGAAAGATCTATCTCGGTCTTGTCATCATTTGAAATTACCTCAAAATTTCTAGATGGGGCCATATCATTGAAAAATAATTTATGTTCCTTACATTAATGTCCTTGAAAATATTTTTCATTAGAATTATAGTAGATACTTTTAAGTTGACATTTTACCATTCCTTCTTGAGTCAACTTGTAAACCTTAAGGCAAAGAGGGATGTGGAGTTGGAATAAAGTTGGAATCCAATAAATTAATAAAATTGTTGTGTTTGGAATCAATAGTTTCCATAACTCGTGTGCACCAAACTAGATAAGAGGCCTACTACCCAATAGATAGGTGGTACATCTCGACTTGTGCTTTAATCTCTTCCTTTCACTAATAAATAATTCATGAAAAATACAACATACATGCATTCTTTCATGATCACCAGTCTCTCCAAAGAATAAATAAAGTATTCCCTTGTGTTAATTTGGCACAACTTGGTAAGTATCCCCAAAAAATTAGTATCAATTTCAAATTGAGTGTTGATGGTTGTTAAGAACCAAAGACTGAATATTGAAATATCTCAATAGATCGACAAAGAACTATTGAAGAAACACACGTTTATTATGTAGTCCTCTTACATTTATTGTATCTAACTAACTACCATTATGGGCCTTATTTAATACTATAGTGGACCTAGTCCACCTTACATTGAATGACCTCCACTATGGGCCCTCTGGCCCCCCCACTACTTCTTTAGCTATCTAACATTTTGTCCCCCTTATGAAAGCATTGTCCTCAATGCTTGGTGTACAACCATATACCAGGGTCCCATGGATAAGTGTGGACCACAGTGCTGAAGTAGAATAGAGAACCAGGGTCCCCTTGAGAAATGAAATCCACCATGTTGAAGTAGTCCAACTTCCATTGTAAACCGAGGTCCCATGTCCAAGTGCTCATGTGAAATCCACGTGAAATATATCAAAACCCAATAACCAACTGAAAAATTATGCTCCAAACACTGACACTTATCATGTGGATCCAAATAAGAATATCCATCCACATAGTGGGAAAGGGTCAAAGTTGAATCTGGAAGGAACAATACCACTATAGAATATGTAGGATAAACATTGGTAATCATAACGAGCTCATGATTTGTCACATTTGTTTCTCTACATAAGGTGGAGTAGAGTCATCAAATAAAATATGAAAGTGGTTGTCATGCCAAAAATGACAATTATCTATATACCAATCATCACAATCGGCCTCAAAATCATACCAAGCATATACTTCTTGATTATATTCATCCTTGATATATGTCATAAGATATTTCTCCTACATCCTATTCGATATCCTTTGCATATTGTAAAAACTATCCTTAATAGCTTGTCGCCCCTCGTGCAGATGGTGCTCAACGGCTTCAATCTTCTATAGAATGCCCATGACGAGGTGAGAGACAATATCCATTGGAAACACAACAGATAATATATCAAAAGAAATCTCTTAAAATAATTCATCCAATGACACTAATCTGATAGCAATCTGAACACCCTGTGAAAATTTATGAACTTTGTAGTCCCGTTGTTGTCACAAAAAATCCCCCAAAATGAATGATTTTAAATCAGTGATATCTTCACTTTTGGAGCTCTGATTTGGGTGATTATTTTTTGAAAGCATCTATTTTTGGAAGAGGAACCCAGATATGTAATTTGTTTTAGAAAATTCAGCCTCCAGGTGCTACAAAAATTTAAAAAAATTGTGTCGTCGTCTACGGTAAAAACCCTGGAAAATTGCAGGTTTTAAAATGTCGATATCTTGACTTCTCGGACTTTGTTTCAGACGATTTTTTTTTAAATTGGGTTTTTTTTCTGAGAGGAACTCATATATACAACCTGTTTCTACAAATTTTGCACAGAAATATACATAAATTGTCCAAAATTTTGCGACCCTCTTTTTCTTCTCAGAAAAAATCTGCGAAAAAAAACAATAAAAAAAATTACCCACACTTCTTTCCAAGGAAAGTGCTCTGATACCAATTTTTAAGTACTTGAATATATTTGAATATATCTGCAAATATACTTCATAAATAACCAAGAATATCAACAAGAATAATCCAAACCATTCACCAAATATTGAACACAAGAAATAGGGAAAACCCTTAAGGTAGGTTAACACCATATATTATTCCTTATGGAAGGAATGCACTCCTCAAACAATACTTGCTTGTTACAATGAAAATATTCTTCACTCCTCCAATAGATTTCTTACACTTCTTTATATAGCATTCTCTATCTTCTAGGAACATTCTAGAGAATGAATCTTCTAGAAAGCCTATTTATTATATCTAACTACCATACTGGACCTTATTTATTATATCACATTGGTGTTTATGGTTTGTTGTTCTTCTTTCTTTATTTCATGTATGTACATGTGCATATGGTTGTGATGTTTCTTCTATAATTCTTCCTCTTTCATTCAACTTCCTAAGTGGTTAATAAACACATGCATAATAACTCAACCATTGTCGTTTAAAATATATTTTCGGATCAAGTGGTATCATATCTAGTTGACGTTTGGATTTGAGTTTTGCATGTTAACCAGGGAAAAGCTACATCATGGTGAAGGTGAGCTTGTTGAAGAGAATCCATTGATTATATTGAGAAAGAGAACTTCTCAAAGAGAGAAGATGGCATCGGAAGAGGGACTTTCTCGGGATGAGAAAGAGTTTAGAAAAACTTTCTTCGCCATGTCAGAGATGATGAAGGTTTTGTATGAGGATTACTTGGAACAAAAGCGACCGAATCTGGGTGAATCTTCAAAGGGAAAAAGTGAATAAGCAGAGGATCCTCCTCAAATTCCTCCTTCACCTCCATCTTCACCTCCTTCTTCTCCTTCTTCTTCAAGTTCAAGTTCTAAATCCAATGCAAAGACACATGTTCATAAACATAAGAATGAAATGCCTTTATTAAAACTTGATGTTAAATTTGAATTAGCCATGTATGATGGTGAAGTCAATGCAGAGAGACTTGATAATTGGGTCAGACAGATGGAGGTTTATTGCAGTGTGCAAAAAATCAATGATGAGGCAACTCAGATCAAGTTGGCATCCCTTAGACTTGCAGGCACAACACTCATCTGGTGGCAAAGCAAGTTGCAAAATGGCACACAATAAGTGGGTAATGTATTTACATCATGGCAAAGTTTTATTTCTGCACTTAGAAAGCAATTCTATGGACCTTTGGGTTATAAAGAGAAAGCGTTAATCGAATGGAAATCTCTTAAAATAAAAAAAGAACAAACAATGCAAGAATACATCGATGGATTTCGTAAAATGGAATTGATGTTAGATATTCTTTTACATACCCAAGAAACTCTTATGAAGTATATAGGAGGTTTACCTGCACATATTTGAAACATTGTATTCATGTTTGGACCTACTAATCTTGATGAGGTTTATGTTCAAGCAACATACATTGAAGCATGGAAAACAGGTGTTGGTGTATCAGGGGAATCATCTTCAAGGAAAGAGGACAAAAGGAAGTGGAATGGCAAGAAGGCAAATTAAGTGGCAAGAAAGGAAGAGAATCCCTCTTGCAAGAATTTCAAGAAAGAGGGGCACGATGAGGACCGTTGTTGGCAATTGCATCCCAAGAAGAGGCCAAAGTGGTTCAAGGAAAAGAAATGGAGGCAAACATTTGCGACAACAACATGACCCATAGACTTGGGATCAGATTCAGGTGATGAATCAAAAGTCTCATTGGTTGGTTTGACAAGTAAAATTGGTGATAGATTTGATGCTAGAAGTAAATTGTTTCACATAAGGGTCATCATGCGACACACTAAGGTTGACACATTGATAGATAGTGGATCTCAATCTAACTTAATTTCAGAGGAATTGGTTAAACAGTTGATATTAAAAACACAGATGCATCATAAGCCTTACACACTTAAATGGATAAGCAACAATCATCAATTGCACATAACAAAGCAGTGCACATTAAAATTTGCAATTTCATCTAAGTTTGTGGACGAGGTAACATGTGATGTGGTGCCACTAAGTGAATGTGGAATGGTCTTAGGTAGTCCTTACTTGTATGATCGTAAGGCAATCTTCTACAGGGAAAAGAATCAATATCACTTAATCAAAGCAGGTCAAGAATATGTGGTTCATGCTCATCATTTGAAGGAAAATAAATCTCTTCAAACTATGGAACAATTAAGAAAGGCAGTTCAAGCAAGAAACACACCTATAATTGTTTCAAATCAAGTAATCGATCTTAATCAAGAACAAGAGATGATTGTAGAATGGAAAATCAATCACACTTTGCTTCAAGATAAGCTAATGTCGTGCAAATATTACAAACATATCAGCTCATTTGCAGTCATATTTTTAATGCTATAATTAGTAATGTTGTCTACATGGATGATAGAGGCTTCACTAAGATGTGACAGGGTACAAATGGCTAACAATATGTTGTTAGTTATCATGATTGTGTTACAGTTGATCTTGATGAAATGGGTGCACAGGACATAGTTCAAAGACAGAGAACAAGCTGGGTGGCCTATCCCGAGCTTGATGATTGGTCAGTAACCTTTTATGGGACCAAAAGGCCTTTAGTGGGGAGGTGTGATCCATAATTGAATCTAGGAGCTTGATGGGGCTCAGAAAGGCCTAAAAATAAAATATTTCAGAATGGCTTCAAAACGGACGTGTGCATAGGTCTCGTTGATACGAGCCCAACGCAACTTGGATGGGATCAAATGGATGTTGTATGCTCCATATATGTCGATCTATTCATTTTTCCAAACAGACAAAAAAAGAATGACTGTACAGTTCATACAGTGCCACGTGGCAGCTAAATGTACAGGTTGTACGACCATACAACTGACGTGGCAGGCACAGTTGACGCTAACGTGGCAGCATCTAGAGGTGACATGTGGCAGGCTGACTGGGCGTACAGACAGATGATGTGTCAAGCAGATACAGGTAGACCAATCCGGCAGTGACGTGTCACCATTGCAAGGGTGATACCTGGCACGCCCGTACGGCGTACGTATGACACGTGGCAGAAAGTAACTGGGCAAGGTTGATGACTAGGTAGCTCACAAGTGGATGAATGTTGGTTTGACACGTCAGCTGGTTCGAGCAAATAATGTGGTGCCACGTGGCCCAATCATGGGTTGCCACGTGGCACCCCTGCATTGGTTTATTATTTGGAAAAATTTTGTGGGTTCACCAGGTTCAAACCTGTGACCTATTTGGGCACTGATCTCTACATGTAGGCGGGGCTACCAGCCCGCCTACCTTATGGGTCTTAACCGATAATGGTTTTGAATGTATAAATGTTGGTATAGATGTATATATGGGCAGAGTTAGGGCTGGGGATAAGCCCTAGCCCTCGGTGTGAACCACCATACGTCCACTGCAATGTGACCATACCCTTTGTATAAACGATGTGGTCCCACTCCATACCAGCTAGCCCACAGTTCCGTCCAAAGCTCCACATGACCAGGTTCCATTCTGTTTGGGTGCGGAGGTTACGGGGTTATCCCCGGTCGGTCGGGCTAGCCCACCGACCAAGGGGCATAACCATCAGCCAAAGAACATTGGGCTTAGCTCAATATTAGTGCGCATGGAGTAATAGCCCGTGGCCACATGGCCCGATGCACAAGACCCGGGGATGAGTTAGCAAGGGGGGCCAATGCACAAACCTTTAGCGCCTGGCCACATGGAGGCTCCCATATGACCAGGGGCACAGAGATAAAGGGGATGCGCACAAATATATGCAGAAGTGGGTTTTTCACTATATAATAGTGATTTTTCATTGATTTTTGCAGCAGTTTTGGAGATTTTTGGCCCTTTTTGGGAGATATTGGGCCCTTTTTTAGGCCAGATCTTGGGGGGAAGTTGGGAGATGGTTACCAAATTCAAATCTATATAAACCAAGGCTTCTTGAAGCCAAGGAGAGGATATTCAGATAAGGTTTATGTTGAATATTTGCCAAGCCAAAGCCATTTTTATGCAGGGAAGCTATTGAGGAACGCACCTTTGCGGGCCATTTCTGGGAGCTTCGGTCATCCGATTTCAGTGTTGTTTGTTTTTTTGGGTTCTAGAGAACTGGTAGAACAAGACCAGATCATTTTGTAACCTTTTTGGCACTACTGTGATGTACTTTTAAAGCTTCGAACAGCAATAAGAAAGCCTCACCCACTGAGACAAAGGCCCAGAGACGTAGGCGAGATTGTCGAACTCCATTATCACATTGTGTTTATGGTTTGTTGCTCTTCTTGCCTCATTTTAGATATGTATATGTGCATATGATTGTGATGTTTCTTCACTAATTCTTCCTATTTCATTCAACTTCCTAAGTGGTTAATAAATGCATCCATAATAACTCAACCATTGTCATTTAAAAGATCTTTTCGGATCAATTGTAGAGTTGGTGCTCTTGTGGAGTTTTAACTCTATTTACTTCTTGTTGATAACCCAAGGATTGTAGTCCATAATAAAAATAAAATTGTACATACATCTTATGTTCTTTGTGTTCCTTGTGGTGATGACTTATTAATGATATATGTTGTTGGTATATATTGTTGATGTATGTTCACATTTAAGTGGTTATAAATGACAACAATAAGTTATGAGTAAATGGTAATTGCTAACTAAGGAGTTTTGTGAAGGGAAGTTGAAAAAGATCCCTCCACTGATTC
>ML779763.1:126757-138219 GCA_009831015.1 Picea engelmannii | reverse complement strand
CTCACCTTGTCCCTCCAAAGTGACTTTCATTTTATTAATATTTAATTAATTAATTAAATCACTTTAATTAATTAATTAACCTTTTTACCTTTGAAAATCTCCTTATCTCTCCTTGTGGATTCCCTGGCCACTGAAAGTCACTTTTAGCCATTCCATCCTGTAGTGTTGCTCCTCCCGATTCCAATGAGATATTACACTGAGAGGTTCCTCCAAGTAATGTGCCCAAAATGACCTCTTCAATGAATTCCATTGACTTATAGCTCAACATAGTCAAAATCATGGAAATCGTCGGAATGCAACGAAACCAAAGCCAACCTGTGCGGAATGGCTCATAATGATGGAATATGATCATCAATGCAAGATGGACCCCACAATGCCTCTCAAATACCCCTGTACTCGCTCTAGCACCCATATGGCTACTCTGGTCATCATAAATCTCTGCCCTGTGATGATGTCCCAAAGTGGGGACATTACAATCCAAATAAGAATATGCATCCACATAGTGGGAAAGGGTCAAAGTTGAATCTGGAAGGAACAATACCATTGTAGGAACAATAGTGCTAGTCCGTAGGATGGATTTCCCACCCACAACAATAGTGGACCTTATTTAATAATATAGTGGACCTAGTCCACCTTACATTGAATAGTCTTCACTAATAATACATAACAACATTCCCATTGGGTACCTCCCTAGGCACCCCATATTACCTCCATGGGATATTACACTAGAATAGATTCAAGAAGAGTATATGAAAGCCACAATTTATTATAAGAAAACCCTTGGGGTAGGGCAACACCATACAATGGATCCTATTATGAAAGGGATCCTCTCATGTTCACTTGCCTCTTCGAGGGGGATTCCTCCTATTGAGATACCACTCCAAATACAATACTTCTCTTCATATCTCATCACATTTCTTAAACCCCTTTATATAGTGTTACCAACCACCTAAGAACATTCTAGAGGAAGAACCTTCTAGAAGCAAAACCTTCTAAGTAGTCCTCTTACATTTATTATATCTAACTACCATAGTGGGCCTTATTTAATACTATAGTGGACCTAGTCCACCTTACATTGAATGGCCTCTACTATTATCACTATGGGCCCTCTGGGCTCCCCACTACCTCTCTAGCTACCTAACATTCCATCCCCCTTATGAAAGCGCTTCCTCAACGCTTGTTATGAGAGTGTACAACCATATACCAGGGTCCCATGGATAACAATATCCACATCATCCATATCTATAGCACAAAAATATGAATGCAATACATATTTATCCACACTGAGTTTCAAATCTTTAAAAATTTGAACATTTTCACCCGCAACTTGTGTGCCTTGAATATTATTTGTAGGAACTTGCAGTTTATTAACCAATTGAATATTGATAAAATTATGCATGCAACTAGGGTTAATAGAGACAATAACCTTCTCCTTATGAAGACAACCATGAACTTGTAATATAGAGTTGCCACATGAAAATAAAACCTTGGTGTAGTCTTTATCCTTAATCTTGGCATGAGACCACTTTTCTAAAAATAATTTTTCATATTCTTTATTTGAAAGTGCATGAATCTGTTCAGATTGAAGTCCACTCCACCATATACTAGCATCATCCCTTAAATTCATCCATACCCAAGCTCATCGTTGGTTTCCCCATAACGACTTTATTTTTTTGATATATTCTTCAATACTATGACCATCATCTTTTCCATAAAAAAAATGTGTGCTTGCCATAACCCAAAAAGAAACTAGGGTTTATAAAAATAACTTATTGTACTAATCGCACAACTGTTTCTGGAAAACCCTTGAAAAAATGGTTGAATTTAAAATGCTCATAACTTCACTTCTCGGACTCCATTTCAGCTATTTATTTTTTTTGAAATTGGGTATTTTTCCGAGAGGAATTCAAATATCCAATTTGTTTTTCAAATTCATCTTAAAAAGTTTAATATTTGAACCTCAAGTGCGCTTCCCTCTTTTTTCCCTAGAAAAAATCTGCAAAAAAAGAAAAAAATTATCCTCCTCTTTGGCCAAGGAAAGTGCTCTAATACCAATTGTTAAGAACCAAAGACTGAATACAGAAATATCTCAATAGATCCACAAAACAATATAGAAGAACCACACTTTTATTATATAGTCCTCTTACATTTATTATATTAAACTAACTACCATAATGTGCCTTATTTAATACTATAATGGATTTAGTCCACCTTACATTGAATGGCCTCCACTATGGGCACTTCGGGCCCCCCAATACCTCTCTAGCTACCTAACAATGGAATGCACGAACTAGTTCGAAGAGATGTACCCTTGATATGTCCTCTTATGCCAGTATCTGGACTTCCAACAGTCCCTATCTAGATATAACAAACCCACTTGAAGTTTCAATTGTTCATCATGAATACCCTGGCAGGAAAATTAGTGTTCCATCTAACCCACCCATCATGTTGGATTGGATCCATCAAAATTATTTAGATCTACCTTAGGCAGTTTGTGCATCATATTGGGTTGAATTTCATGAAAGGATCTCTAGACCAATGGTTGCATTTGTTGAATATTCATCCCTTTCTATGTACCCCAACTTATCATTCCAAATGTCCAATTGATGGTTCAAGGTGATTTGGAATGTGGACCTATATTCTAAATTTTCTCCTATGAGTCAATGGCGAACCATATTTTTTCTTCTAGACGGTGAACCTTGTGTCCATGGTCATGTTTCTACTGGAAATCATGGGACCACTTGAGTCCACCAGAAGGGTTAACACTAAGATACACTGGTACAACCAATACAGCTTAAGGATTCTATGAGATAAGTGACCCACAATGGTTCAAGAAATCCTAAGACCATTCCCAAACATTTTTTTCATGCCAAATATGTTGTATTGACAACATTTTCAAATTCTAGATATTCCAACTTTTGTAGGAATTTCACTAGCTATGTCGCAATGGTTTGATGAGGTCCCAAGAACAAGGGAATGTCAAGATTATATCTCTCTAATATACCTTGGTATTTCCAACAATAGTACTCGATCGGTCTTGCACAATGCCAACTAAGGAGGATCACGCGTACCCTTAGATGTACCACCCAATTCCCAAGTACATGAGAGTGATCTCCTCAAGTCTTGTGTTCAACATACTATAAGGACAAATGAATGAAAGGTGTTGAGGAAAATATATGGAATGGTCTTACTCAAGCATTTTCAGATTCTGCTTGGCTAAAGAAAAATAGACGGGAATATCACCCTATGTTTATAGCCAACAAAAATAACATCCTAACTCACAAGTATTAGTTACAAGTGTTTAAGCTAGTCTTTTATCAACAAAAAGCTTGTTGGAATTTGACTTTTTATGTAATTTTATGAACATACTAGTTGCTGAAATAAATGTAAAGATAGAAGTAAAGTCACCAAGATAATAATCGAGACAGATGAGACATAAAGAAATCCTTTATTTCATTCAAGTTCACCAAAGATTCATTTCTTTACAAAATCCCATGCAGAAATTTTGGACCAAAGTCAAACTTAGACATCCCTGATGGAACATACAAAAGGACCTATAACAGAAAACCAAAACTGAACTTTAAAAGTTGGATCAACTTGCCACAGATTGTTACCCACTCGACTCTGCACAATAGCCTTTGTCAGTCATGAAAACTAATTCACAAACAGACAAGTCTACACAGACTATCAAAGATAGATCAACACCTCTGAAAAACAAGTGTCTGAATGATGTGATTCAACCCTGAATATTGTTGTCTACAATAAGACCCTGCTATCATAAACGAGAATTAAGCTTGTGATGAATAATGAATGAATGAAAATTGAACTATCTCAACATAAACTCAAAGAGAAAACCTTAGTATGCTTATGCTTCTATCCTCACAATTAATCAAACCATGTATTGAAACCATCACCCATTAAAACCAATAGCATGGCCATATCACATTTCCAACTTATGCCATAACATAATTCAACCAAGTTCCATATAATTCAACAATTCGCATAACCATTAGCATCTATTACCTTTTCAAATGGGCCACAAACATTCTATCCATCCAAATATACCATATGCATATTAACCATGTAACTAAATCAAATCGCATAACTATTACTTGCTAGCTAGTATTTAACCATAATCATTTAAATCTTGCATGTAGTATAGCATCTAGCATAGTTCAAATTCTTCCCTTTGCATTTGTTGCCTTGTTTTCATTTCTTTCCAATTGCTTGTATGTGTTATTTCTTTTTTCCAACTGCCTTTTATGTACTATTACTAACATGTCTAATGTGCAGGTGTTCCAAGAACAGGCAGCAGTGGTGTCAATGAATAGCATAAACCATAGTAACCTAAAGAACCAATACTTCATAAGCCCAACCATAGCCAATAAAAACAACATCTCATCAACCCATGTAAGCCGTGTCAAACATCATCACAAACATCAAATATGAACAGATCTGATCTCCAATCTACAAGGGGGTCCCACCTACTAGTATTATTTAGATTTTATAGTAATAGGCTTTAGCAACACTTTGCGGGCAAAACTTTGTTGTGATTTTAATCGTCAACAAAAGGTTTATGTAGGTATGGTCTCAAGTATGCCTAGGGGGCTTCTAATATACCCGAGGGCACATGGAAGTTCAAATGAAGGAATTATGTCCAATGTGATACTACTTTTTAGGTACCAATGTATGTGTGCAAGACCATCAAACCATGTGATCCCACATATATTCCTTGTGTGTTTTCTTCTCAGCCACATTTTTAAACACCGAACGATATACCTCTGTGTTTATAGATGCCTAGACACGTCTCTAGCCTAAAAAAAAATTCTCTAAAATTTGGGTGTGTGTTGGTACATGAAAGTGCTTTGATACCACTTGTAACATACCAAATTGTCATCATCCATTTCTTAGGAGCAATTTGGATTCTTCGAAGGAAGACTTAATTTTGATGTGGTGGGGGTGGCTCTAGAATCTTTGCATGCAATTAAGAAAAATAAGTTTCCATCATTCATAATAAAAATTGACTTATCAAAGGCATATGATAGAGTGAATTGGACTTTCTTGAGGTTACTCATGTTACATGTTGGATTCAATGTTTGATTAGTCAAGTGGATTGAGGAATGCTACACTTTGGTGTCCAATGTAATGTTGATTAGTGGGGTAGCTATGGAGTTCTTAAAAATTTCTCAAGGGTTGAGGAAAGGGTGCACATTATCTCACCTCCTTTTCCTACTTGTGGTAGATGATCTAAGTAGAGTGTTGATGACTTTAAGAGTTGAAGGTATGTTGAAAGGAATACAAGATGTTGGGGGACTATAATATTGCTCATCTATTTTTTGTAGATGACGTGTTACTTTTTGGCAATGAAAGTTGAAACCATTAGGGAAGCAAGGCACTTCAAAAGGCTTTTCATCTCTACTACGCTACGACTGGAATGCAAATTAACTACTAAAAATTGACTCTAATTTTTCATGAATTGGTAGGCCCGCAAAGGGTGGAGATCATAAAGGAAATAATGCCTCTATAGTTCAAAGAATTTGATGAATATATGAAATATTTGGGCTATCAACTGAAGGATTGACTACAATATAAAAGCTTGGATGTGGATGTTTGATAAGGTGGACTAAAGAATAAAATTCTCATGTAAAAAATGGTTATTGATAGTGAGAAGCCTTACTTTGTTTGAAAGTGCAATTGAATCCATGCCAATTTATTGGATTACTTTAAGAATAATTCCCAAAAGCATTATAAATAAGATTAGGAAAAGTACCCAAAGGAGTTAGATCCAATGGTACGGAGTGAGGAGTTTTTACCATTTGTCAAGGTTCAATTTTCATGAGGGATTTTCTTGGAGCCATGGAGCCACCTTGAGGTAGTGGTAGAATGCATGGTTGCACCTAGAGGGATTTTACTAAATGATCTCATGCCTGTGCACACATAAGTGGATTAAATCCCACCCCAATGTCCTTTAATTTTATTTCAATTCTTGCGAGGGATTGTCGTGGAGCCATGGGATCACCTTGAGGTAGTGGTTGAATGTGTAGTTTCACCCACATGGATTATGTTAAATGATCTCATGCCCCATCCACATATAATTGAATCAAATCCCACCACCATGCCCCTCAATTTTAAAAGCTCTGAGGATTAACTCAATCGATTGAACCATCCTTCAAAGGCATGTTGTAGACATGGAAGCCATAAGCCACAATTTCAAATTCGATCAAGTCCCTTAGGGGCTATCGACCACTATTGTCGTTAGCGGTTGAACTGCCATCAATTTAGATATTCCAGGGAAGAGGAGGGGTTCCACTTGGTGTTCATAGGAAAAAAATACCAGGAAAATGTTTTTTAAATATCTTTGGTTAAGAAGAAAGGAAAAGGGCTCTATCCCTTTGGTTAAATGACAAAAACTTTCAAAACTCAAAACATTAAGGGGATGAGGCATCAAAGACCTAAATCTCTTACTGCTAAGGGACATGGAGGTTGATATGCATTGAAAGACTATGGCAAATGGTGATGAGAAAGAGATACCTCAACCCACTCAATAAAGAAGAATGATTAAGAGCTCCAAAGAAAAAAGCCATCAGGGGTTCAATTTGTTGGAGAGCTATGGTCAAGCATGTCATATCATTGGGGATCACCTTTGGTAGGGAATGGGTAGCACACCATATTGAGTTCAAACCCTTGTGTTGGTGGTACATGTACACATTGTTTGTCCCAGGTTTTAATGGAACACTTTCACTCACATTTATTCTTTTTCCGGAGTGATGTGTATGATGGGAATGAGAATGGATTGTGGAACTTGGGATGGTGAAATGCATATCAACTAGAATCATCCAATGAATGAGGGGAATAATGGAACAAGTACATCGAAGCATTGACAAGGGAATCCATCAAACTTTTTGATCAACATGACTTATTAGTGTGTGAGGCTTGCAAGACAAGGGAACACTACAATAAGTTTGGGATATAAAACCTCCTTACTCCATAGAGAGAGCTCACAAGTAGAGTGGAAGTGGCATTCATTGTGGAAATTTAGAGCACCTTTAAAAACTAGAGTTCTATTATGGCTCATCCTCTCCAATTGAGTTCTCACTTAGGGCAAACTTCAAAGGAGATCTTGGTAGGGTCCAAGATATTTTATCCTTTGCAAAGAGCAAGAGGAGAATGAAACTCATTTATTCTTGAATGCCACTTTGTAAAAGAAGTATGCTATGTTGTCTAAAGTCTTATAAGAGGAAAGGGAATTAGGAAGACACCATCAATTTATGAAGCCCTTCATGGACAACCATGAGGTAAGAAAATATCATCATTCATTACCTGTGTTTTTCTTATGGACCATTTAGGTGTCTAAAAATGCCATGCTTTTCAAAGTAAATTGCTTACATATATAAACTATGGAAACTCAAAACTCAATGTCTCTAGTGTCTCTTAGCTAAATGACATTATGGTACAAAGCAAGCTAGATATACATACAATCTATAATGGACAAATATGTTTAAAAGCAAAATTCCAAATATTAACTTTTAAACATGTGTATAGGGAGATTGAGTGTATATGGAGCTCAATCATACAATACACAACCTATCAAAACAAGGTCATTAAAGGGTTAAGGCATTCTTATGGTGACAATCTCCATAAATGGGGCTAATGGGGGTGATGGTTCCTTAGTTCACATACCTTAGGTCAAATATTAATATATTGCTTATTGTTTAGTGGAGTTTAAAATCCTTTCCCAGTTCATTGGACATATTTTTTTTTTATTGTGAGCCAAAGCCATTTTTGGATTTAAAATGCTTGTTGATTGAGTTAATGTTAATAATAATAATAATCTAATTTCAAGGTACCAAATTGGTGTATGCGACTCTTTCTATGCAACGATTTGACTGTTGAAGTCTACCGAGGTATACATACGTAATCCACCTTTGGATTTGAACTTGTGACCTCTTAGGAGGAAACACATGTTCTTAACCATTATGCCCACTCATATTGTATCTAATCTATTTTTAAGGTCACAGTCAAGCCAAACACCAATTGGTGTATGAGACCCCCTTGTTTGTGGGACAAGGGACCCCCGCTGCGCAACAATTTGAGTGCTAAAGCTTACAAAGATGTACATACCCTACCCCCTTTGGATTTGAACTTATAACCTCCAAAGAGGAAACACATGTTCTTAACCATTAGACCCACTAAAAATAAACCCATATCTAACATAGCCTAACAAAATGATATGTGCCAAATTTGTAAAAAACGAAGTGATGATAATATGTCAAATTGTTTTTTACTATAATAATTTGCCAAATCTTTAAAAAACGAGGTTCGCTTGTAGCCCAATGGGATTTGGTGGATGTCTGATGTCCATGGCCTCCGCGTTAAGTTAACTTTACTTTGTTTTTGGTCGCCCATAAATAAAGAAAGACGGGCAAAGCAACGGGAAGCATTGCCAGGTGGCAGCCATGCTGTCAGACATCCACAATTAGCTGGCACGCATCATACATAGCTTAGCTGGGGGTAATTTATTTTATATATTTTTCTCAGCTCCATAATTAGCTGGCACGCATCATACATGGCTTAGCTGGGGTCATATATTTTATATATTTTTTTCACATGGACTCGTAAATTGTCCGTTGGTGGTGGGGGAGCATACTAGTATTAATATGCGCGCCTCTCTCGCATCTATTGAACTCAGTCCCTCTTGGTTGAGAGTTCGAATCTCAGAGAAGAAAGATTGCCACTTAAAATTTGGGTTTGTTCTGATATTCACATTTGTTCGGCAAGGGTTGTGCTTGGGGTTTCGACTTCTCAGTATCGGCTAGCAGGATCAGATTTCTTGTGAGTGCAAGCGAGAATGGCAGGCGCAGGCAAGTATGCATCTTCAGCTCTCTTCGTCGTTTTCATCATAATGATGATGGGAGCAGCAGAAGCAGCAGAGGTGAAGGCAGCTGCCCCCAGTCCAACAATGGAGGCAGGCGCTGCTTCAATGCCCTTCCTTCTCTCTCCATTCGCCGCTCTCATGGCCTCTTTCATCCCGTTTTTCTTGGCCTGCCGACTTTACTGAGGTCTCTCTGGTCCCTGTTTATGATCAGGGTGAGGTGGCTATTCTTTTCTTTTGTATATCTGTGACCTATCATATTCTTTTGTGTTTGACATTATCGGTATGGTTTTTTTTTTTGGAGGTTAATCTTTTCTGGATGAGATCCAGAGTATTTTGTATCGGGAACGCGGATTGCTTCATTGTTTAGCCATTTAGGAAATAAAGGGATCTTCACGGTCCTTGTTCTTGTATATTCTTTGAATTAATAAAATCCTTTTAGATAATCTTGGATTTCGCATGCTACAATGGCGGGGACGTTATACAGGCTTAGGGTTTGTCTGTTTTAGGGTTATTTATGAATTTCTTTGAGCAGAACGTGCGGAAACCTCTGAAATCATTATTTAAAGTAGCTGATAAGCATCTCTTGAATCCTTTACATCTGGATGGTTGCAAACAATCGTATTTCTATTATTGGTAGGGTGGTTTCAGGGTAATATTTTAAAACATGAAAAGCCCTACAATGAATATGGATCTTTTGATTCCTTCTCCAGTGAAGGATTGAAATACATAATGATGGGTTCTTCATTTTATTTTCCTGGAGTGATTGCACTTATTCTGGTATTGTATTCTGGAATATTTTATGAGTGCCAGCTTTTTTAGCAAACCCACATTTTAGCCTATTGACCGTTGGCTTTGCTTGGTAATTTAAAACAATATTATTTTATATAAAAAAATAATAATAAGAAAATTAAATTTAACCTTTTTATTAAAAGCCGGTCATATTTTCTTATATTTTCTTTTGACAAGTACGGATGATTTTGAAAATAAAGTTGTGATTTTTTGAAAATAAAGTTGTGATTTAAGATGTTTAGATGCCCAAGTGGTTTTATGTTATAGATTTACAAGAGACACCAAAATAAAGACAATGGTATTTCAAAATTGTAAAGCGTGCCTTCTTTTAAGATGGTTGTTTTTCATTTTAGTGAATTGCAAACCGCAATTCAAGAGATCCTATTAAAAGGTATTGTCAAAGAAGTTGCTTATAAACAAGTTGCAAAATTCTTCAAAAGCTTTCCATATCATTGTTGTTTGATTGTAGCATACTTGGTTATAGTAAGTTTTATGGCATTTACTTGTTTGATTGTAGCATACTTGGTTATAGTAAGTTTTTTGGCATTTACATATGTATCATTACCATAAAAGTTTTTTTTTTATTAATATAAATAAATCAATTAGATGCTTATTCTAATGAGTGAAAATGAACATGAAATAATTCTTTACATTGGATAATTGATTATAGTTTCAAGTACCATTTATAAACATGTGTTTAGTTATAAATATGTGGAAAAAACAACAATTGCTTAGAGTTTCAAGGGTCCACGTAAGCCAATCCCAATCCAATCTTGGACAAAAGCTTTTTTATTTTCTCAAGAATATTAAAGACTTTTATTTTTGAGAAAACTAGAGAGCTACTTTGGGGTTCATTTTAATTGTATTTTTTTAATCTACTATGGGGTTAATTTTAATTGTATTTTTTAATTCTAAGCATTTTGAGTAGATTATAAGATATTTGAAAATAACCTATCAAGTCTAGTTTTGATTTTAATGAAAAGACTCATTTAAAGTTCTCTGATTTATGTGGGCCCTTCATTTCTCTTCCCTTAGATGTGATCAACAATAGTTAAAACTGTGATACTTGTGAGATTCATGTTATAATTATTTCTTTTGTATTATATTTCCACAAATTTGATTTATATTATGAGTGAAGATTCCTAGTCGATTTCAAGAATTTTTTATGTATTTATATTTTCATTTATTTGAGTGAAAAAGATTTGGAGTTTGTTGTTAGCATTCTCCCATATTTATATTGTTGTTCCAAGATTTTCAAAGATAAATCCTTAAAGAAATTTAAAGAGTACCACCTCTATAAAAAAGAAGGGGGGGGGGGCGGCGTGGCGGGCGAGGGTTGTTGTTTCGGTCTTAACCGATTCAAACATCAACACGAAGTTAGGTGATCTATACTTGGGGGTGGCTGTCAATGTGTTGACCTGCACAGAATAGAGAATTGGAAAAAGAAGAAGAAGAGAAAGAATGGAAAGAATTCTCATTAACCATTGTGAATAATGAGTAATTTACACATGATATACTCTATATAACTCAATGAGTTCGACTTGACGTGAACCAAGTCGCCATAGTGGTGGTCTAGAGTGATCTGAACACACACTAGCAATTACGGGAGTGAACTGCCACCTATTCTAGTCTCTCAGGCAGTTACGGGAGTGAATTGCCACCTAGTTGAGTTAACTAGTCAACTAGTCTTCAGTTAACTGACTGAACAGAAAGTAGTGAGGAGTTACTCAAGGAATCAAGGGTAATGCGCCACTTTGGTGATGATACCAAGGCAAGGTCGAATTAGCATGGTGATGAT